>OENT01000907.1:0-68711 GCA_900239685.1 Rotaria macrura
TATAGAGACCTTCACTACGATGAATGCGGCGTAGTTACGCATAATTGCGGCGTAAAATTGGCTCTGTGCGTAACTGCGGCGCAGTTGCAAAAAAAGAGGAGACATGGGTTGCTCGACTATTTTCAGTATTATTTTATTCATGAATACCATTTCAGCCCTTTTTAATTGATATTTTACTATTACTATATCATTTTTCCTTGGAAAAGCAACTTGCTATATGATGAATACTAAAAGGTCATTACTCATTGCTGTTTAATAATTTTATGCAACAGCTTATTGATATATGTGTCATGATTTTCTTAAGTATGCCTATGAATAAAACCCATCTCTATCTAATGAAAGTTTTGCTCAGTTAATAACTGTCAATTTCAGCTATAAACTTTAATAATCTTTTCATTTTGAAGTTTCTTTCAAATAAAAGTAACTCGCGTCCTTTACAAATTGCAGTAGCTCTGTTCAATCTAAATTTTCCCAAATCCAAAAGCTTGCGTCCTCTACAAGTTGCAGTGCTTATTCAATCTATAGCTTGTCATATTCTAAAAACTTACGTCCTCTATAAATTGCACGAACTTATCTTGAGAAGATTATTCATTTCATTAAAATATTTTTTAAAATCTCATTGTTTAAAGTCATGTCGATCGTCAGGTTTTTTCGAATAAAAATTTCAATAACTTAATCCTGTACATAGACTTGAAAGCTGTTCCCTTGACGACACATCGAAAATTTAAAACATTCTCATCAAATTTCAAATTCAAGTTTTTTCATGTTCGCAAATGAGAAGTATCCCTATCGCGCGTTGACACTATCGCGCATTGACATTATCGCGCACGACACTTCAGTGGACGACATATACGCGGAATTGTTTTTGTCTCTTTTTTATTTCATCAATAAGCTTATGGTTATTAATCAGAGAAGGTTGTTCTTTTTTTTCGGTCCATTAATTTAGATGAAACCTTATGTCAAAAGGAATAATTGGATCAGATAATAATGAGAGGATCAGTATAATTGACCCATTGATGAGAATAAATAAAATGAAATTGACTAAATTCAATACATATATATATACAAGATAAGTGTATGTCATAAGTAAAAATGTCTCTCATCAGTTCAAGTAAAGAAAATGATCAACTTCTTCTCGATGGTTTCTGTTGTCGCCGAGATAAGGCAGTGTGGCGTTGTGTAAAGGACAAGTGTAAAGTTCGTGCTTGTTCTGATGGAAATTCGTTTAAAATGCACCAAGATCATATATGTCAAGCCTCAGATCCGGACGAAATTGAAAAAGCTTTATATAATTATGAAATTAGGAAGCAGCTGCCGAATGTCATGATACACCAAGATTAATAATACACGAAGCTCGACTTAAATTATATTCAGATGCTGCTATTAATAGTCCTCAATATAATGCATCAAACGTGTTATTCAACGTATTAGAAGAGATGATGATATTCCATCAGAACCTAAAATATTCGCCGATATTGTTATTCCATTGAATTTTCAAAATACTAGTACGAATCAAAAGTTTCTTTTATATGATAATAATGATGTTAATCGTCGATTATTGATATTTGCAAGCAAAGAACAACTGGATTTTTTAAATCAATGTGAAAGTTGGCATTGTGATGGTACATTTGCTGTAAGTAATTGAAATATATCCAAGATTTCAAACGAAATCTATCATTTCTAGGTTGCTCCTAAAATGTTTGAACAAATGTACTCTATACATGGTGCAATACGTGGTAAAAGCTTACCATTAGTTTACTCACTTTTACCTAACAAAGATGAAAAAGCTTATGAAGAATTATTCAAAATTGTCAAACAACATGTTACACGTAAACCAAAACACCTTTCAATCGATTTTGAAAAAGCAGCTGAAAATTCATTTGGTGTTATATATCCCGAATGTGAAATATTTGAGTGTTTTTTTCATTTCAAACAATGTATCTGGAAACATACTTGTGTAAGTTTATCTGGTTCATAATGAGTTATATAAGTTTTCCTTAAAGTTCATAAATGTTTTGATTTCTTTGCAGGAACCACATTTGAAAAAAGAATTCCTTGAAAATGATGTTAGTCGTCGAACAATGAATGATTTAGCTGCTCTTGCATTTATTCCACCACAAAATGTTATTGAAGAATTCGTTCGCATAAAAGAAAATTCATCAGAAGTATTAGACGGTAAATAAATTTTTGCGTAAGTTTTGAAAGATTTAAACGAAAATACTTACTTTAAAAAATTCCGCGTATATGTCATCCGCTGTAGTGTCGTGCGCGATAATGTCAATGCGCGGTAGTCTCAATGCGCGGTGGTGTCATGCACGGAAGTGTCGTGCGCTGTAATGTCGGCGCTGTAATGTCGGCGCGGTAATGTCACGCGCGGAAATATCGTGCCATGATAATTAAATGGCGTAGTCATGCACTATAATTTAAATAATTTTTGCTTTGTTCGAGTTTTTCTCAACAACTTATTACTATCAGCAAGTTTTACTTACAAGGATTATTTTCTTTTAATTAAAATAAATTGCGTTTTATGTCAACGAATTTTCGGATCGATTAGTTTTCGTATCGACCAATTTACCACGATTGGTTGTCGCTCGACCAATTTTCTTTCGAACCATTTTCGTAGACCCGTAGAAAATCCTCGTCCAAATGCGTTTCACAATATTTTTAACCGCGTTTCAATGCGTTCCACATCAAGCTGCGTTTGCATGCGTGATGAAAACATTTTAAACTGCGTCTCAATGCGTTTTATTGTCAAAACGTGGTTCAACGCATCGACTTTGCCTTTCGTATTTACATGGTGTTAAGGGACGATATCTATCATCCCAACAGCCTCCACATTGTGTTTCCTTTTTGTTTTGCTTTCTCGTTGGTTATCCATATCTATATGTATAGTATGTCGATGATTTAGTTTAGGGAGAAGATAGTTTGTTTTAGAGTGGGTCGTCTTTGCTATCGAGCGAAGTGGCAAAGCCAGTAGTTCGTTTTTCCATCATTCAAATAAACATGATGAAGTTTATTCCTAACACATGGGTAATGCTTTGTTTGCTTTTCAGTTAAATTAAGATTATTATTTTTATTTTTATTTCTTTCTCTTGCATGAAGACCCGTTTTTACGCATCAGGCTTTTGTGTTATAAAAGAATGAACGTGTTCACATTGGTATCCTATGAGCAAAATATAGAAATGATTTTATTTTAGATCTAAATTAGAAAAATTCTTTGTAACTCTTGCTGTTGTATTAGCTTCTCATCAACAACCGAATTCAATATATTTTTATGGCGACGAATAAATTAGCACTGCGGCAATGTCCAAGTAACTTCCAAATCATTGAACCTTTGTTCTATAAAGATTTTTCTGCCATCGATCCAATTGGCTTGGACTGGGCGTTGGAGAAATGGCCAAGAAACATTAACACGAAGCGTATTAAAGTGGATAAGAATCAAATGTTGGGCAAATGGTGTTATGCAAGTTACAATACCAGGGGAAAGTAAGTGGTCATATTTAATGAATGGAAGAAATTTATTTTTTTTTCATAGATTCTGCTGCTCATCATGTATAAAAAGTGGCATCGATGTTCATAAAGCTACATGGCATTCAGCTTACACTAGTGTTCTTTTTAGAGCTTACTATGGGCCAGATGTGGATGAATACGGACAGTACTGGATTGGAGGATGGATTCAAATGAAATTCTTCGCTCAACAATGTAAGAATTGTGATGAATATATAACAGGCGAACTTGATGATCAACGATATCGAAATCTGGTCAAGTGGTTACATCATTGGATTGCTCACAAATTTTATGGTTATCCATTTCCTCGCTCTGGCTATAGAGGAAGAATAAGTGATAGACATCATCTTGTCTACCGATGTGAAGCATGTGAAGCAGGATGGTGTCATTATCGTGGATAATAGAGCCAAAAAAAGCGTACATATTTATAGAACGACAGTGAAATAAAAATATATAAGTCAGTCATTGGCTGGCTGATTTTTTAAAACTAACATATAAGTGAAGTTAGTGATATATTAGTTTGAGCATAGTTCTCTTTACAAAACATAGTGATAATCATTATGAATAAATTATTTAATTGAATTTTTTTCTGTTTTCTATTAAAAATGTAGTTAACTTTTGTAACTGTTCTTGAGAGAGTATATCAATTGGTATGAGTTCGAATGTTGATGTCTGTTTAAATTCTTTCAGCCACATCCACCTTTTCTGTTGATCGATTGTTCTCGTTTTGAGTCGATTCGATCCCACCATCGATATTTAAAATTGACTGTTTGAGGCAATATATATCGTCATAGTGCACTGTGGTGTTTGATTTTAGAAGTCCCATTTTTCAATATATTTTCAATATTAAGGAGAAAGAAGTGAAAATGTTGTACTTCAGCGTACTTCCTGTCCTTCCATGCAGTGTTTCCAATAGCAGGTGTACCAAGCAGAAGTAAAATGTACAGAACATCTGCTAATTCTGATTTACACTTTGATTTACAATTTGCTCTAAAAACCAAAATGTACTGTGTAACCTTTGCAAAAACTATATAAACTTTGATTCTAGAATTTTGCCTACTGTATAAGAATATAGACTATGACCTTTGAATTATTTTTGTTGTTCCAACTCATTTTCTTCTCATATTTTTGAAAATATTGTGTCAGATTGTGAAACAGTATGTCTACTTATTATTTATATGCATGTGGACGCAAAGAGGTCGGAATGAGAGGCTTAGCTACATTGTTCTTCGTTTCAATCGCATTTGTGCACTGATTGGTGTGATTCACATAGACAACATAATGTGACGATGATGGAACTGTAATTAAAATAAAGAAATACAGTTGGTTGGAAACTCTGAGAAAGCCCTAGTCAAATATTTTTCAAGCAGGTGACCCTTATATCTCTTGCACAGTCCTATTGTCCCTGCTAATTGCTTTCTAAATTTTAGTCTATATTCAAATAACTGGCTTCAGTGCGTTTTTTACACTTAGGTGTCAAAAAAAAGTGTAAACTTACACTTTGCTCATATAAGTGAAGTGTACATGTACATTTTGTTTTAGATTTCTATTGGAAACACTGCTTCCATGAGTATGCCATACCTATCCTTCAGAATATTTTAGCTATTCCAAGTCTACTACCAACCTGTGTTCTTAAGTATCAATCGAATTTGAGCCTATGCAAATCTTTGTGACAGTTAAGTCCAAATACTGGATCCTACTTCAAGCGTGTAGTAAAACAACGTATTTGGACTTTATTTTTAGATAGATAGACATAGACTAAAATTCGGCTGATGCACTATAACGCACGTTGATACTACACTTAACATAGTTTAAATGTTTTGAAGCATAGGTGTGTCATAGTCTGAAAGGACAGAAAGCAGGCTGAAGAACGACATTTTGACTTTTCCTTCTTTTTTGACATCCACTATCAGTTTTTTTTATAGTTTTCGAGCGTAACTATTGACTAGATGCTGATCAACATTCTTATGAACAGTATTCCTCGAAACTTTAATTTATGCATCATCACAGTATTTAATATAATCTCTGTCAATTAGTTAATAAATACATCTAAACAAGGAGAAAAGGCAACCTCACAACTGATTCGATGGACTTCGACTTGAGTAAAACATAATCGATACTAAAAAAGTGTTAAAAAGAAATATTTGACTTTTAGAATGGTTTTCGATGCACAATACTGATCTTTATTAAGTTTTTTTCTTTCCTTTATTGTCACCGTTCATTACTCGTTCGTTATCGAACTCAAAATAAACGTAAAAATAATGCCAGTCGAGCACACTGGTAGCTTATTCACTTACTTATACAAGGAAGTACACAGCTGAATGAGTCTGGTACCGAATGCGACAGGTGGAAGCTTATTTATGAATTCGATTGCAATTAGTACCTCGTAACGTTACTACAGGTAATTCAAAAGCTCGCGTTAGACCCCATTAAATTCCTACAGTAGGATCGAATGGCATTCAACACTCGGGATTCTGAATGTCATTGCGTCTTCCACATTCCGATAGGATTTCGTCGATTTTACAAGAACTCAACAAAATCTAGTCAGATTCGACTGTCGGAATAAGTCTTCTAAATAGTATTACTAAGAAGTAATACAAACACCCATTTTTCTTTCTCTTCTTCTGTAGTAGATCAATAACGGGTATGTATGATAAATTGCATAAAACGACAAGCAGAAGGTGTTAGTGAATAGAAGACACAAGGGATTTTACACACACTCTAGCATATTTACTTTCGAGGATTAATAAGCCAGAAATGTATTAAAGCACAAAAAGGAAAAATGTGAGTGTAAATAAAAAAGGAACGACACCGTTTAATTTACACTCACATTTTTCATATTACCGTTTGGAAAATTTGAATACACATGAGAATTATTTCAACAACTAAATCTTACAAAAATGCGATCGGATGTTATTTGAATTTCTATCACTACACAATGATATGCAAGTAACTGGAATCAAAATCGACTCGGTAATGCCCTACGTTGTCTGATTTGAGACACCTACAGCATACGAGCATGTAATCATGAACGTCGTTCTCACAAAGTACTAAGATGGTGATTCACCTGTATCTATCTGTTTGTAACATTTGGTAAAATCCTCATGATTCTTATTTGTAGTATCGTTATGTTAATTTCTACAATAGTAACCGTCATTAAATAACATGACCATGCTAAATTGTAACAATTTTTTATAAGATGCATCTAAGTCAAACGTCGAGTAAATTTTTTTTTTCGTTTTTTTAATACGTATTCTTGTTCAGCGTAATGCGCTGATCATTTTATGTGCTTACCATTTTTTTGCAAAGTGGCTTTTTGGTAGAGAAAATCTTAAGATACTGTGAAGTCCTCCAAAGTTCTCAAAGATGGAAAATCCTGCCTGGCCGAGGAAAAAAGTGCCATAACTTTTTTTCTTCTTGTCGTAGAGATCTCACGTTTTCATATTTGGATTCCTCGTGGAAAACGGCATTTAANTTAAATGCCGTTTTCCACGAGGAATCCAAATATGAAAACGTGAGATCTCTACGACAAGAAGAAAAAAAGTTATGGCACTTTTTTCCTCGGCCAGGCAGGATTTTCCATCTTTGAGAACTTTGGAGGACTTCACAGTATCTTAAGATTTTCTCTACCAAAAAGCCACTTTGCAAAAAAATGGTAAGCACATAAAATGATCAGCGCATTACGCTGAACAAGAATACGTATTAAAAAAACGAAAAAAAAAATTTACTCGACGTTTGACTTAGATGCATCTTACATTATCTTCCAAAAACTAGAACGAGCACTATTTTGAGTATACTTATGCTGCCGTTTGCGAGTAAATTATAGAAAAAAAAACTCAAACGAGTACTCGCTCGAGTACACGAAAATTGTAACTACACATAAATTTTATCGAATACCCAAACGAGTAAGTTGAGTTCTCATGGTGACAAGTCGTAGTCGCTGGATGAGTATTTTCACTAGGGATCGCGATATTACAATTCTCGTTTGGTAATAATTCATGGGCTTTTTAAATAACTCGAAACGCATTGCAAGTTTCAGAAGAATCTGACGAGATCATTTTTCTTTTCAGGTACTTCAGTTTTAGCCAACTTGCTCGTCTGCATCAAGTCTAATTAATTGCTAACAACATACAAAATTCTACGTTGATGAATTAAACATGATTTCTAATGAAGAATAGTTGAAAACTATTCTTGGTACACAATATTGTACTACAATTGTTTTTTCTCGACGATTTTCGCATCCATTATGCAACTAATACTCTTCTTTTATTTTATCGTTTACGCCTAATTGCTTTGTATTGGATAACTCGGTAAATTAAGATCGTTCTTTACCAAACGACCGATTGTGCAATTGAAGAATTGAGGTGTTTCGGCTAACTACTCTGTACTTTGATGATTCCAAATCAATATCACCGATTTCTTTGTCTAACTATTCTGCCGTCGCATGATCGTACGTTGACTGAATATATTTCGTAGTTGGACTTCGATAATGATTTTCATCACTATCATGCCATCGTCAATCATTTTTATACCAACTTTTCGAAGATGTTCTAATTTTTCACGTCATATTTTGTTTTACTGACAACACTCATACAGTTGTGATTTGCTATTCTATAGACGATATTCGCTGTTTGTTGTTTATATCAAAATCAATAGATAAACATAGCCAAACCTAGGATAATCATTTCAATAATTGGATCCAATCGAAATGTACAGGTTCTCCATAAAACTAATGAAATCCTACTTGAATTCGAGATGCACAATGACTCTAAGACCCATATTGTTAATGTTATCGGATCCTATTGTAGGAACTAGACGGTATCCGATGCAAGCTGTCGATCCATCTCTAGTAATGTAACCAGTTTTTAATTAGCCCCTCATTAAGAAAATAGGGTTCATCTGTATTCTGAAATTTGATTAGATTTTGCCGGTTCATCGGATACGATACAATTCGGTTGAATCCGGTGTCAGATTCATTGACATGGGAAATCAAGTGTCGGAAAATAATCTTGATCTTCGCATCCAGTATTGTTCATTTATACTATTGTGTTCATTTTGAAACAAAAATGTTTAACAGCAGAACGTCTTGCAATAAATCTCATAAAAAATGATGTGCACTTGAGGGCGGACTATTGAAACTATACGACAGCTAAAATTCAAATCATTGTGCTTGATTACAATTATAATGCAAAAAACTAGGTACCATAACTACGTTTAGTAACGATTTGAAGAATACAGTTTTTTTTTCAAGTATAGGCCATAATACGATCCCCGCAAGGGGTAAGGAGCATAATTCTGAAATCATTGAAGTCTTAATCAGCTACTATGGAATCCAAAATCTTGCAGAATTCACTTATTGATCCCATGAATTCATATTGCCAACAAAATAAACGAAGTAGAGTGACAAAACTTCTTTCTAATATTATTTTTATTATGAAACATTAAAAGATTTTGAGACGAAAAAAAAGCAGAAAATATGAAAGAAAAACAAACGATCACATAAATATAAAACGTAATGTAGGCTATGAAAAAGAAACTTTCGTGGCATTAAGAACTGATAACAAGTAATTATAAAAAGCACTCATTTTCCTAAAAAAGTATGGCTTCGCAATCGAACTCAAGACTCTCGGACAGTCTGTGGTTCTGTTTCCATTTTGAAAAAATAACATACTGAAAGAAGAGCTCAGATTAAGTAAAGCTGAATGACATATTTGTAGGAGACTAAGAAAGGCTTTATTGTAAAAGATCACTCTGTGGCTTAATTAGTATCGGATCTAATGTGTTACCCATGGTATATTAGGAATAATCACGATTATAATTGGTTAGAATTAGATAAGGCTGATATTAACATTTAAGTTTCATGCAAAGCAGTCTAAAAAATCGAAGTGACATGGCAAACTAAATCATTGAATTCGCCTCGCATGCTATAGTTTCATGCGTGCTGACCAGTAGAGATGGGAAAGGTTCAGTTCGAGTCGTTTTTAAAGTAAGGCGCTTCAGTTTGCCTCCGAAGGCAGGAAACCAACTTCATCTAAATATGATACTCTAGTACGTTTGTTAACTTGTCCATCGAACAGAAGAACCTTTGACAGACATATTATTCCTTTTTACTTTCTAAAAGAAAGTTTGTTTAACAGATCCGAATAGGGATTTCGATAGTTCTTAGAGCTTTCTATAAAATAAAGTAACGAAACAGTTGAAGACGTCAGTTATTTTCGCTTTTACTACGTAAACAGTATTCTGTTAGCGAAACGTCGTTTAGTACATATCCAGCATGTAGTCAATATATTTGTACATAGCTGCACAAATTCAAATACAAAGTGTACTCGGGAACTCACACTCCCCTATATATAAAAGCTACACTGTAAAAAAAAGGGCACATTAATATACCCTTTAAGGGTTTATGAAAATGCAACGTATAATAAACCCTTTTTCCGTTTATGAAATTTTTCATAAACCCTTCGAGGGTTTATCATCGTGTTTAAAATACCCCAAAGGGTTTATGAAAAATTTCATAAACGGAAAAAGGGTTTATTATACGTTGCATTTTCATAAACCCTTAAATGGTATATTAATGTGCCCTTTTTTTACAGTGTAGAACCACTTACCTACCCAGGTCGATGATTACGGACTCCACCGACGAACGTTTACGACCATATACGATGGCATACACACCGTATTTCACCGTAATACATGGCTCAGTATTACGATCGTATTTCTGCGTGGCGTAAACGAGGCACACATTCGTTTCCGATCGCAAACGATCTTAGTAATAGATCATATTTTACCGTAAACGATCGATGCACGACAAAGTGTAGGGTTTTCATCAAGATAATGGCAAGCAGCAGTTTTCTTGTATCCGTAGATGATCGTATTTTACCATACACGATCTGGAGTGATACGGTAGTAATACTGAGCCACTTATTACGCTGAATTACGAAAACTACGGCCACGGCGGCCTATCAAGTCGTATATGGTCGTTAACGATCGTGAGGATTCGATCTGGGAAGTCCTATCATGTATTCGGTCCAAAAACCTAGAATCACTAATCTGCAAATACATGATAATACAAGCAAAATGATTCAAGGTGTTAACTTCCAGTTTAGTATAATACTTAGTAAGTAATTCTAGGTTTTCGGGTGTGTGAGTTTCGTAGTGCACTTTGTATTTTTATTTGCACAGCCCTCATTTTGTTTACAAACAAGTACTGAAACTAGCTTTCCGTATCGTTTATTGCAGAATGTTTTGATCTATGCTACAGTATAAGGTACAAGGTACTCTTTCGACTATAAAAATGTTGATTAATTGTTACTTAGTAATAATTCTTAAATCAACTATTAAAAGATCATTTTGTTTTCAAGCTTCAAATATTCCACGATAAAGAATATTAGGAATCGAACACAAATCATGTTTTTGTTTCAAAATTGGCAATCTCAGTGAGATGTTGATTCCATTTCAATCTGAACTAGGTAGTTTTATTGTTCATTCATTTTCAAAAAGTAAAATAAGAAACCAAACGTCAAATCTGCAAAAATCAGGGTGTTTTTACCGACATGATTCATTTGTTAAATAAAGAATCGTCAAACTTTGAGGAATATTTTGTGTGAAGCTTACATGTGAAACACTCCCCATGGCAAAAAAAACGTTACTTTTAAATGCTGCAAAACGCGTTAATGCTGGCCGGTTTAACGCGTTTCGCAGTTTCTAAACCGGTTAAAAACGCCGCGAGACGATACATTTTTCGTTTTTCTTCTGGAATTCTGGTTCCGAAACGCGTTTTGAGTAAGTGGAAAAAGGGTTTTATACGCTTCTCGTCATGGGAAACGCTGCGAAACGCGTTAGATCGGCCAGCATTAACGCGTTTCGCAGTGAATATATCCTTGTTTTTTTTGCCATGGGTCATTTTTAAGAATTTATTCATGCTACGTATTTCGAAATTACAAGCAATTTTGCATGATTTTGTAGTTCATAGCATGTAGAAATTGTAACATTTCGGCAAATAATATTTTACTGCGAAGTTGTGGAGCCTATATTTTGAAACAGGAAGTAGTCTCATTTAAAACACCCTGTTTTTTCGGAGTTGACGTTTCGTTGCGTATTTTACCTTTTGAAAATGAATGAACAATAAAACTACCTAGTTCAGATTGAAATGGAATCAACATCTCACTGAGATTGTCTATTTTGAAACAAATGGATAATTTATGTCTAATTTGCAATATTCTTTATCGTGGAATATTTGAAGCTTGAAAAAAAAACGATCTTTTAATAGTTGATTTAAGCATTATTACTAAGTAACAATTAATCGACATTTTCATATTTGAATGAGAACCTTATACCCAAATATAGACCGAAAAATTCTGTAGTGAACGACACAAAAAGACTAATTTCAGTCCTTGTTTGTCAACAAAATAATTGGCAACATACTGAATAGGTACTAACAATAGAATCAGTCAACACTACTGTAAGATCATTGTGTCGTACTCTAGGATTTCTCAAAACGAAATTTGACGACGGAAGAAATTATTTTAAATGCATTCAATTGGAATTCAAGAATCTTCTCAATAGGAATCTTGAATTGTTTTCCTCCATGAAAATGGAAAAAACGATGGGTTAATATTTTAAGGTATCCCTAAGAGTATGAATCATGCCAGTAGAACCCCGAATACAGAGACAAAACTTTTTGTACGACAAGCAACATCAATATAGTGTTGTCCTTTGAGTTGAAATCCTCAGCCTCTCTTTTAATTGAAAAAATCAATCGGTGTACTCCTGTAATATCATTTTTATTTATAATAAAGCATGCTAATCGAAAACAAATATTAACGCATTTTTTGTTTATAATGTGTCATGCATTCACGCTTACAGCAATCTTTCAGTCCTATAGCTTACTAAAACTCATTTCTTACTACTATACTATACAACAGAGATGGACAAGTAAGATATTTTTGCAGTTCAAGTCAAGTCAAGTCAAGTCAAAACATAACAACACTTTTTAATATAAACAGTGCTTATTTGAAACACAGGATAGCATTACTGTTTTTGTGATAGCATTTTAGCTGCTAATTGTATCTTAAACAAGACTTAGATGCATAAATCACAAAAATATTTTCAACTTTGTTGACTTCTCTTGAGATTTGGTTTGAAGGCCAAGTTGCAATTCAAGTCAATTCACCGCCACTCTTAAGTAAAGTCGAGTCAAATCGGTTTTGACTTGACTGGTCCATCCCTGCTTCAAAATAAAAAACACTTCGTTGCTAAACTAGTTAGATCGTTGTTGAAAAGAGAAAATTTCCCACCTCTAAAAATAAATTCAATTCTAGTCCCCTATTTTAAGACGCCTCCAGATCCATATCGATGCTTCTTTGTGTAAACAACAATAAAAAAAATGTGTATATGATATTATTTTTAATATTCGCGTAGGTTATAAATGATATTTATCTAGGAACACTTCAGATAAATACACATATATATTTCGTTCGATTTCATAATAGATCAAGAGTTTTTATTAATGTAGCAAGTATGGTAAATAAACTTAGAATGTTTATTTTCATCATTTGTACGAATGAAAGAAACTTATTATAAATGAAACAGTTAAAAACAGTTAAAAATGACATGTCATTTTCTGTTTATTGTGTTCGTACAGATGTTTACTCTTCTGAGAATTCACGTGATAGTTTGATGTCATACAAAATAAGCCAATCTAACTATGTACTCTAGTAGATGGCATGTTGATTTTCAAGTAATCATTGGAATCACTTGAGAGTAACCACTAGATGTCGCTTGCTGTTGTCTTGTAGTTGTTTCTTGATGAACTAAATTTTCTTGTACATAAGTTGGCAAAGCAGGATTAAGATTAAGCATGTAAGACAAAATGGGCTTAGCTATATCCGTAAATGCAACAATAATTTTAATATAAAGTGCATCTTCTCGAACATATCCATTATCATTTTGTAATAGCATAGGTAATGGAAAAAATTTCGGTATACCACTGCCTACGTTAGTTTCATTTGTAGGACGTTGAAATGAATTCGACTTCACATCTGGATAGAATGAATCAATTATATGACGATTATTTCCTGTTTGATCAAGTAAACAGAAAGTTACTTTATAATGAAACGGCCATGTGAGTATAGCATCAAAGTCTCCTTTCATAAGGGAAAAAAATAAAGATATATGAGTACCTCTTGCATTTCCATCGCCGAATAAATATAATTTTGCACGCATTTTATATCCAGTTGGAGATGAGTAGAAGATAGGAGATTCAATGCTTGTTTGCCTTTCGGATTGTGCCTCCGCTATTTTTTCTGAAACATCTTTAACACGCCATGTGATTGAACCATCCGTCGCAATATATTCATTATTAATGCATAATTCTTCTAATTCTTCAATCGATTTTTGTAGTTTTTCTTGACCTGGCTGTATACTTTGTTTGTGACGTATGCATTCATTCATCGTTATATGAAAGTTATTGAGTTCTTGTACTAATGTTTTTAGACGTTCATTTAAACTAGCAAAACTAGTATTCAATAAGATTCCTTCATTGCTTGTATCATGAATATTTTTCGATAGGTCATTTATTTTTTCTGATATTTTTTCTTCAAATTCTCTATTTATTGCGTTTGTTTCCATATCTTGTTCCTGGTTTGATTGTTGAGGAAGATTATATTCCCCTTTTAATAGTTTATTAAGTGTCTCCTGATGTTCCAAAGTTAACAGATGTTTTAAAAACTCCGCTTTACGAATCTTTAATTCAAGAAAAGAAAAGAAAAGAAAAAACAATTAATTATTAAAAAAATAATTTTCTTTACCATCTCTTCAGTACATAATGGTGCTAAAGGGCACGATCGAAAAATCATGGAACAATTTTTTGTTGTATGTTCACTAAGAGCCATCCGTGAAACAAACTTTTCATTACAGTCGGAACAGATATAACGAATATGAATGCCATCAAGATGTGCCTGCAGCAAAAAGTTAATGTGTTGAAATAACCTATACAGGAATATTTTAGTTTACGCACTTGATAATCCTTTAATTGTCCTATCCAATCACATTGATTAGATTTTCTGTAGATACAAGCGACCATTAGAAGATTCAACTCCCGCTGGAATGCTCTATCAGGGATGATCTGCATAGAAAATATAGCAGATAAGAGCGTTAATAATGCTCTTATACTACATATGGGTGATTCCGCCAGGTTCCTCCCACCGATACATCGACCATCTCCAAATTCGATGAAACTCAGAGGGTTTGTAGAGAATTTTATGCTGATCATGTTGGTAGAAAAAAGTGAAGACTTTATTGAGAAATGCGAGAGAAATCATGAAATTATTTTTCGAGTCATTTTAGCCACAAAAACAGGGCTTTTGCAGTATTTTTGTGGTTTCTCAACATTGCGAATGTATTTTTGGAAACTGAGTGTGAATTCGAATAGCGAGATCAAAACTGTACTAGAAAACATTTTTCAAAGTGATTTTGCACGAAGCTGTATGAAATGGTGACATGTACCATTCGATAGAGCGAAAGTTTCTCTATCCCACCATGTATTTGGCTTTCTACAGGAGTAAGGTTTGGGAGAAAAAAGCGGTAAAAACTGAAAAAATGATCATTTTTTGTCGATATATTTAACGTATTTCGATATTTGCTCGTGTTCTTCATTCTTAAAAGCGGTATTAGACTACCGATTCGTAATCAGCATCAAAAACTACACAGGCTCGTCCATTTCGATACGTTTCTAATGGACTTTTTTTCGATCGTCTGACGGATTATTTTTCCTATGCAAGTGTTTTCTCACTGTGCCCGTTGATATATGGAACAGGAACGACATGCACATCAAATTTCTGCACTGAACGTGCTGTTTGGGTGTAGAAGTAGAATTTTATTCTTCTAATTCAGTCCCTCTGTGGTATTGAAGAGTCTAGCCAAGAGGCTGTCCCTTGGTATGTGGTCGCCCCGTTGAAGAAAAATGTCTCGCGGGGAGGACAATGATAAAATTAATATTCAAATGATCAAATATTTTCTACGTTGACGAACACACCACTTAGAAAAATTTTTGAATGTGACCCTGACTGGGATCTGCCTTCAAATTTGCAATTCAATATGTTGAGTGTGGAACCCTACACTGAATTGTATTGGTCAGTTTCTTGCTGAATCGATTTTCAGAAGATTCAATTATCATGATTTGAGAGTGGGATATTTTGGAAATGGTGATAATTGCAGTGATTAGAACTCCTTGGAGTTTCCCCAAATGCCGTCCTAGCTTAAGTTACAATGCTTTTTTTTTGTTTCGATTCGTCTCAGTAAGGACCGATGAAAAGCCTATTACTTGTGATCAAGTCTTTCTATTCCAAGCAACTCATATACAGATGATTGACATAGGCTTGGGTCGTTGCTGCAGCGTCCTAGCAGAGAATGCCTCACATATTGTTTCGATGGTTAAAACGTGTTATCAGAGGTGAAGAGGATGTGGTACTTTCCTATTGTTCGTGCATAAAATTGAAAGGATTTGACGAATAAGTTTCTATAAACTATGCTTGCCCATATTGAAAATTGATTGATGATTTCAGTGATATGTTACGCTTTTCCAATTACACCCTCGAGATCCACGAAAATTGATCGAAAACCAAATCCCCCTCAAGAAGATAGAACAGTGAAAAAAGAGCCGGTGGTCTTCATCAAAGAATTACACAGAATATCACTAGATGCAGTTGCATCATTTTTTCAAAAGGAGATTCGATGCCGAACATTCTCCTATAAAGAAATGTCGAGATTAAATTTCCATAAGCGCTAGCCAACAAATTTTGAGGAAGAATATGAACAAATGGTTATCCGTGATGCAATGAGAAATGACAATGCGTGAAAACCGTGTCTTTCGTGAAATCATCAGATGATGACTCATTGTTCAATGCCAATGATCATCATTCATGCAGATACCAAAATAGAAAGAGGAGTCTGGTGGTGTCGAAAATGTATACCCGCCAAAAACTGCCAAAGTTGTGTTAACTGACGAAGTGTCTAAGGGATTATGTATCCTAAAAAAATCTGATTTTAATGTCCTTTATATAAGCAGATTCATGAACTTGTTAGTTTTTTTTGTAAGCAAACAACAGACGCTCTAAGGCTAAATGTGGGAACATTGACTGAAATGATTTGAGAAAGGGTCGATGCATTTGAAAAGTATGGAGACCTAGCAAATCTAAGAATAGGAGACTTATTGCCAGCGGTACAGTTATTTTGCTCTATGATATGCAATTTATATTCGACTTCAGCAACTATGATGAAGAAATCTCCCTTCTGACCATGTTTCCATTATGCTAGGGCCCACTGCTATTCGAAACGTTCTGCTCTCGTAATGACTGGAAAGCCTGGAACGTCGAAGAACTGCACAACTCCTTCGAAATTCTAGCTCAGAACAGAAATTTTTGTTCCAATCCACAATTCATTTCACCTTAACCGGTGCGAAAGAAGCGGTTGCGATATCTGTCTACAACTAGGAGGGTTAGTTTTGAATATACCATGTACAAAAATAGAGTTTCGGATCATCTCGCTTAGTTATATTTAAGGACTAGTACTGAATGCCGAAAGAGAAATTAGCGAAATTCCAACGAGTTCTAATTATGCTACTAATAGGCATTCGCAAAAATGTTTCACCCTCAAATCATGATGGCTAAATTTCATGAAAATCAGTTAAGCTAGAATATGATGTATGCAATCCGGGATCGGAATTCATAGAGAATATATTAAATGGAAGATTTGAAGACAGTTCAGAGCAGAGGGACTGAATTAGAAGAATAAAATTCTACTTCTACACCCAAACAGCACGTTCAGTGCAGAAATTTGATGTGCATGTCGTTCCTGTTCCATATATCAACGGGCACAGTGAGAAAACACTTGCATAGGAAAAATAATCCGTCAGACGATCGAAAAAAAGTCCATTAGAAACGTATCGAAATGGACGAGCCTGTGTAGTTTTTGATGCTGATTACGAATCGGTAGTCTAATACCGCTTTTAAGAATGAAGAACACGAGCAAATATCGAAATACGTTAAATATATCGACAAAAAATGATCATTTTTTCAGTTTTTACCGCTTTTTTCTCCCAAACCTTACTCCTGTAGAAAGCCAAATACATGGTGGGATAGAGAAACTTTCGCTCTATCGAATGGTACATGTCACCATTTCATACAGCTTCGTGCAAAATCACTTTGAAAAATGTTTTCTAGTACAGTTTTGATCTCGCTATTCGAATTCACACTCAGTTTCCAAAAATACATTCGCAATGTTGAGAAACCACAAAAATACTGCAAAAGCCCTGTTTTTGTGGCTAAAATGACTCGAAAAATAATTTCATGATTTCTCTCGCATTTCTCAATAAAGTCTTCACTTTTTTCTACCAACATGATCAGCATAAAATTCTCTACAAACCCTCTGAGTTTCATCGAATTTGGAGATGGTCGATGTATCGGTGGGAGGAACCTGGCGGAATCACCCATATCATACTTGATTTTTATTTGTTATTGTATGACAATCGTCGCATGGACAAGTCACACTTTCATCAGATGCGGAAGCCACTCTGACGTCAAAACAGCTTTGACAAGATCTGTGACCACATTCTGTTGATTGAATGGAGTTTCGGATGATACCAGAACAAAAGATACATAAAAATCGAGGATTTGTTTTTTCTATGTCATCGACTTCGTAGCCGTATTTTGGAAATGAAGTATTCTGAAGAGTTAAGTCATGCTCACTTCTTTTTTGAGAACTATCACGGTCGACCATTACAACTCAAAACCTGTGACGAAGTTTTTGACAATATCTAAAAGATTAATTAACGATAAAATATATAATAAGAATACTATGTTCCACAGAGTAATCGTTTTTTGGTGCTTGCAAAATTTGAGAAATCTAATGTTGAATATAACTTACTAAATAAAATTAATAGAATGAAGAATAAACTCTTCCACATTCTTCTTTTGTGAGAAACACAATTCTTTTGACAGCTCGCAAGTTTTCGTTACGACGAGCTTTTTCAAATAAATGGCGTTGCTGTTTTATCAGGATTTGCCATCATGAGTCATATTAAAAATACTATTTAAAGCATATGACGTTCGTTATATTTTGTCGATTGGCTCTGTAAAGTGTGCTTTTGACGTTTCCTCGGACTTCAAAGTATTCTAGAAACGCAGCATAAATAAATGATCACTTTCTTCAATAGTATCAACGTGGTAATCGATTCTTAGGTGGAACAAGCACAGTCGTGAACGATCTTATACGGAGAAATACGACCAAATACATGGCTCGGCATTACGATCGTAAATCTTTGTGTGGTATACGGAGTAATATGACACAATAAGGAGAAAAATACAATCGTTTACGATTTCCGTATATGCAGTCCATATACATTACTAGTTTTTCTCTGTATTTCTTCGTGAACAATCGCATCACACAGTATACGGTCACGACGATATACGATCGTAAAACTGGGCCATGTATTACTATAACATACGACCGTGTATAGTCGTATAAGAAGTGCGTAATTGTCGATTGGCTGTTATTACTTCTATAATCTAATCTGATATTAGGAAAAATTTAATTTTAATATGGAATCAAGGAGATAAACAGTGTTGTCCTTTCCAACGTACCCCATGATTGGCGTTTGCTTTGAAACAATCAAATGCTAGAAAAAAATTTGCTTTCCAGCTAAAAGAAAAGTTAGAAACGTTTTTATCGAAAACCTATCCTATGCAAAATAAAGAGAATCCGCAAATATTGTCACATGACTTCGATTGAGATCATGACACTCTTAAGATTCGAAAGCTTGTCTACGAGTGACATCTATCATCTTCGAGATATTGCACAGAAGAAAATTCATTCACAGTACATACGTGTATGACATGGTAAAACATGAATAAGTTTTACTATATATTGATATAATAATCATCCGAGACTTTTAAACGAAACATAACTTTTGTCATAAATATGTGATAGAATGGGTGCATTACAACTTTTCGAGTTTGGAGCCAGAATACATTTCTGTTAAATGGAGTCGTGATGATTGTACAGTATGTTTTGGAGTTGCTCACGATTGCTATCAACTTGTTTCAAAATTGTTTCTACCATGCTATCGAAATTAAATTGAAATACAAAATGCAATATCACATGATGAGTACTACATTTTCTTTGCAAATCACCAGACATCCTACACTGAAAGAAAAAAACGGTGACACACGAAACCCTAAAGGGTTCCGATTTTTACAACGAAATCAAAAGACTTGGAGGTTTCATGAAACGTCTTCATTTTTAATAGCTGATAGCGAGCCTTCCGTGATTGGAATTCTTTACAATTCACGATTCAACATTAAATGTAAGTTTTGCCGAATGCTATGCTCCATTGCGGAAGTAATTTTCCACCAGCATTCAATGCTAAAACCTCCCACTCTCTAAAAAAGGTACCAGGTCCTGTGAAAACCGGCTAAAAAGAAAGAGCGAATCACTGTATCTTACAGCGAAACACATGATATCGTTGAAACGTGGACGCAATATTTCGACCGAAACGTTTCCCAAGTTTTTTCCCATAATTTGCGTCGCTTCTTGTGGAAAGATACACCAACTTACTCGGAACTCACTAGCCAAAATCAGGAAAGTTTGTGGCCAGGAGACTATTTCCATGTTCCAGCGTCGCCATGTCTATCCTTACATAATTCCGCAATTTTCATTCATTTTTTCTGCTAATTCCTTAAGGTTTCGGTGGACGAAATGATCGGCAGGGGGTATTTGATCTAAATAGAAAAAACAAATTTCATCCAATTGTAACTTCTAAAATCAGACTCACTATTCTTATTTGTTCATCTGANAACTGATCTAACTAGAATTGGAATATTTTATCAAGTAACGGGTAACGCTTCCGTTACCAGTTACCTGTTAACGTTATCGGAGCGACGGAATCAATGGCTCCTCCAATTATCAGCGAAGTAAGTTTTTCACGAAAAAAAACGAAATTCTAAAAATTAGATTAAAACAAGTCGGGCTCAGGTAATCTGAATATGATACAGGAATTTTCATTATTTTCACTTCTACGATTCTTTTTGAAAAATCTATCTCTGAATGCAGAAGCAGGTTTCTTGAGAATAAAAATAATTTCAATGAAACACTTCCAATTTTTGTGGAAAAAATCCTTTTCTCGAAAAATATGAACTGAAAATTGTAAAAGTAGGGATTTCATGAAAGGATTCCCTGAGCCTGATATACTTTGGTCGAACTTTATAGTATTTCGTATTTTTTCTTAAAACGCTTTTTGACGTTTATTAGAGGAGTAGTTCAACCCATTACTCCGTTACTCAGTGATTGGTAGCGGTCCGTTATCATAAGTTCGTAACTGGTAACTAACATGTTACCAACTACTTGGAAACGTAACGGCTTGGTAATGGTAACTTCGTAGCCCTAATTCTGCACGAAGCATATTTACAAAACGTTTTGTATACGAAATTCAAATGGGTTTTTGACCTAACCTCAGGGTGACGCAAATTTCAAAGAGTTCAGGACGAAACATTTTCATATTTTAAAACTCTATAAAGAAGTTTACAAAACCTTAGATATTACGAAACCTCTTACAGGTTTCGTATGATCCTACGGACACTTACATAGTATAGTAAAACTTGACGAAACCTCAGAGGTCTAGTGTGACACCTTATTTTGTTTTCAGTTTACAAGAGCAAAAATGTGGAAAACAACACAAAAGGGTATAGGTTTTATGTAACTTAAGTTTCTATCTCAAACACGAAAGTCCTAATGCTAGATCAAGTAATACCAGCAATAATCGATCCTAAAAGATTAATATAAACTAAGATACGGTCATCATAGTGACAGACTGTTTTTCTGATGATCATGCATGATCTAGTAACGGTGTAATAAGGTAACACTTACATCGACCCCTGACAAAACCGCGTTAATGATAGCGCAGCAATCACTGTATACGTTGCGCATATCAGTTCTATTTGTAAGTGAAGGCGAAGTTTTTACGTGGAAAACAACTTTCTCTTCTCTTCTGACAAGAAAAAACGAAATAAGCACTTTGACATGAAGCATAGAACGTGTGAACCTAAGGCAAACAGGGAAAAACTGGGAAAAGTATGGAAAACTGAAGATTTGATGAAAATCAGATGTTAAGTCACTAAAAAATTTGACTTAAAAAGACATAACGGAGTTTTACTAACTTTTATTGTTGTCATTTCTCTTGATTTGTTTAAGTGAAAGACATTTATTCTAGGATAAGTATCACACTAACTGTAAATAATGACACTTCATTCAGTAAAATCCAGAAGAGTCAAGTGCTGTTCATATAGAAAAAGATAGTATTCAGTTTAAATAAAATCCGAACAACATATTTAAAAAGTTTATACTAGGTCTCGAAATGCGCTACCCTGTCGGATGGCCCGATCCGGCACAAATTGGTTTCTTCATCGGGCCGGGAAGGCCTCAGCAATAAACATTGGTCTCGATGGCAGACCAAAGGTTTTGTCGGGTCACCCAGCCCAAACTTCATTTCTATTTTCATCAAGTTTTCCATGTCAGAAAATAGACAAAAAGTTGATTTTCAACACTTTTATCTCCGGTTAAACATCCACTGAAATCAAAATAATTGAAATAAAAGAAATCTTATTTTTTACACGTTGAAAGCAGATTATGATTAGTTTTAGTTTTGCTAGTCAAATTTTAACAAACAGTTTAGTAGACAAGGCAATGTTAATGAATTAAAAGAGATTAAAATGAGTCGCAATCGATCTTTCAAACTGAAACAATAAATTTCATGTATAGTAAAATAACACCATTTTAGTAAATGTTTTCCCAAATAGACTCGATTTTTCCGATTTTCTCTTGAGAGTTCTCAACTGGGCTTTGTCTCTCGCAAACCCATCATAACCTGGAATTTCTATTACACAAACTTTTTTGAAGCTTTATATACCTGATAAATAAAAGCAGAAATTATTCGATTCACTTATATAGTGTTCATCTACACATAATGCTGCCACGCTATCAAAAATTAAACAGAATGTGTTCCACTGAAGTGTAACTAATTTTAACTACCTACTACAATTAACAACAC
The DNA here is from genome assembly GCA_900239685.1 of Rotaria macrura. Classification (NCBI taxonomy): domain Eukaryota; kingdom Metazoa; phylum Rotifera; class Eurotatoria; order Philodinida; family Philodinidae; genus Rotaria; species Rotaria macrura. Next base: position 22,607 of record OENT01000907.1, read on the forward strand.
AAATAAACATGTTAAATGATCTCACTATGTGAATTTGATCAGCGGACTACACTCTTGTGACATGCTTCTTTAATGAATGATAATCTTCCACAAGTTTGAGAATCTACGAATACACATTAATCTTTTGATTTAATATGCAATTTGCCTTCAGTCTTGTGCTCTTTTCAAGACATTAAGATTGTCTAATGTCAGTCAACTTATGATTATTACGATAATAAAAGTTTTGCAACATTCTTATAAATGACCCTTGTATTTGTGTTGTTTGATTGCGTAGAAATTTGTGTTTGTAAAAGAAGTACACTGTTAATAGACTATTCTAAGTTGGACTGAGCCGAGTGGGCCATTCATATCGGTCGGCCGTGATGGACCGGACTTCGATAGGGTAGAAGTCGAAGTGGGTGGGCATGAGAAGTTCTTGGCTCGGCACGGGCTGTACCGGCATGAAAAGTGGCCTAATTTCGAAGCCTGGAGTCTACCTCTTTGATGATTTTTCTTCCTTTAGATAAAAGCACAACAAACTCAAGAACAAAGTTTCGGACCACTATATATTAACCTAACCTCATCATCAACGAGCGTTTCTACTACACAACTAGCTGTACACGGCCGTATACTTGCCGTATGTCTTCATCTGGAAACTGAAATAAACGCTGCGTATTATTCATGTAACTGAATACATTTTTATTCATACTAACTAAATCGAGAAATACGGGCCGGTTCTTGCAGGAAAACACTGGACACCACTGGAATATGGAAGTCGTACTGCAATCGAAAATCAGCGGGAAAACGCTAGAAATCTGCAAGCAGAACACTGCTTCCAAGTAACGGTGTTTTTCTGCAGGATACAGCGATTTCCACACGTCTTTCCTGCCAGGCTCCTGCAGTATTCGATGCCCGAAATGATCGACATGGGATAGGAAATCCGAGCAAATTTCTATGAATTCGATATCTTTTTACTGGAACAATACTTTTTCTTAGGCTAAAGTTTTCAGAAAAAATTCGACAGTAATTATTATTTACATAAAAAGCGTTCAGTTTAAAGACAAAGATTACTTGAATTCGTAACTGTTGATTTATTTTAAAAAAGTAATTTGATGATTTGAAACAGGATCATTCAATATTTTTCAACCAGATCATTGTATCTCAAAGCAAAACCGGTTCCTAGAGCAGTGGTAGAGGTTGGAAAACGGTGAAGCTACTATCGTAAGTAACAAAATTACTATGCGCATTCGACAGTTTGAATGAACTGTGAACGATCGTTTACCACCACAGATACGGTACGGACAAACATGATTGAATAACTGCTAGTGTTAAATCAAAGCAATGCATGGCCGTCATGGGCCATAATTTTATCATAAATGACTGTGATTACATCATTTCCTCGTTATTTTCTATCGTAAACGACGCCGTTATGACCTCCAATTTTATTGACATGCGTGACTACTTATATCAAGGACAAGATAAAAGCAAATACATGAGTTGCTGATTTCAGAGCACAGTTTCACGCTCAAACCAGAAGTAAAGCAAGGCTATTAGATATCACTAGCTAGTGAGGTATAATTCAATAATACTTTAAAAAAACACTCACTTCAGTAAGCTAGTGTGATCGATGTACTGCATCATTCTCACAGTCATTTTTATTTACTACTATCTCAACATGTTGTAATAGTCAAAATATTCTAATGAGTATTGACCAATAACTTCGTTTTTTAACCCAAGTTGTTTCATATGACTACATAGTAACTATGTGCCTAATCTAGAGTCCTTTGCGGACTCAACTTTTGGAACATGGATCCAACGTAGTTGAACCGATACTTAGACTGGAATCTGATCGTAGATCTGGGTGCCGTGCTTTAGTCTAATCACTGATAGTTAAAATATTCCCTAGATTGAAAGAATAGGATGTGGAAACGGGAATTCACCTGTGTGAGTGTCTGTTTGTCACAACCACTGAAACAAGCATTACTGTTGCCAAAATGACCATTTCAGTTGAACGAACGGCCATTTCTGTGGCCCAAAGGACCATTTCTGTGGCCAAAATGACCATTTCTGGGACACAACAGACCATTTTCCTGGCACAAACTATCCTTTTTATGATGCCTTCGATGTTTGAATTCATGGGAAGTAAACGCCAAATGACTCCCTCTCAGTGATGGAGTCCAAGCCCGATGTGCCCCCTGTGGAATTTTGAGGCTGCCATCATTAAATCTCTGAATCTGGCGAGTTAGTAGTTGGTGAGACCTAACCTGCCCCGTCCCCACTAGGCAAGCAACGAATTCGAACTTTTGTATAGCGTTCGGAGACCGAACCCTATACAAAAGTTCGGGTGCTCCATCGAATGTTAAGAATTGCAGTTTTCCATCTGATGTTGCAAATAAGTTATTCAAACAACAGTCACGTGTACTGGTGTTTTGGATGGACTGTTGTTCAACATGCCAGAGTATTAGGCCGGTATCATTTCTTTGATGATTATTGGTTCATCGGTGGAGTTCTTCACTGTAAAGGAAATTAATAGGCTTGACATATTGTTTAAAAGTTTACGGTTAGAAATGCTTTTATTTGCACGGCGTCGCAGCCTGAAATGAATACGGTTTAAATGTACACTTTGATGTAAAAACAAAATCAATCATTAAATAGAGCATTATGAATAATAATGATTTTATGTATGATTATAACCCTTCATGACCTTAAACAACATTCCATGCAACAAAAAAACTAACAGGAAGTCTGCTCATTACTTTGAATAGGGGAAAATTCAAGGTGTACTTGAGAGTTTATTATAGTGGGAAATTAAAATTAGGATACAAGGATAAATCCCTAAATATAAAATATAAGTATGCGCACAAAAAAAGACAAACGATAACAGATAACTCTTATCAGCTAGGAAAAACATTTACATCACATGCATTCGTTATTTTTCAGTGAAGCAATGATTATTTTTACCATTTAGTTGCCATCTTCAGCCATCTAATTTAATAGTACTTTAGGCAAATAAATTGATAAAAAGTATAGATAAAAATGAAAAAGTCTCAATGCTTGGGTACTCAGTCTCTCGATTTTTCGCGTCTTTTTGCGCATAACTCAAATAATGTTCATTTTCGATGTTGTTGGTATCTAGACCAACCATAAGGCGAACAACAAGAAATCGATATAATGACTTCGATAAAGTTTTTTCTTTTGCAGTCATGATTCGCATGAAGTTTTACGCAATACTAAAAATGATTCAAGAAAATAAAAGAAAAAATAGTCACTATCTCTGATCTCACTATGTAGTTTTTATATTGAAAAGACAAAACAAATTATGATGAGATTAATGTTAAGTGGTTGTCTTTTTCCTACCCCGTCTTTTGTTTTAAAGATAAAAGTACTGTTCTTTACAATTCCAACCCAACGTCGACCCATTCGAACACTGAAAGGAATCTTGGAGTAACTCAATTGGCAAGCCAAAACTGATTTTTTATTCGCCACCTATATGACATCATGCATTATTATGCATGCAAGGAAAAGGTCCTGTATGAATATTCAGTCATCATAAATAGAAACGAGTAAAATAAAGGGGAACTTTTCAATACAATGGTGCGAAAAATTGGATTCTTCCAACAACGAGCAGAACAGAAAAGGCTAAAATACATAAAAGAACAGATACTATTGGAAACACAGAAACACGAATGAAAATCATTGTTTATGAATTGATTCTTTTAATTGAAATACCAATGGGCGCATCAATAGAAAATCTTTTTTGAGAACTGAATTCATTGTTGGCTACTAAATCAAAATAAAATTGGAAGTGAGCATTTCTTTGTAAGCGGCGTAGTGAGAGCATTTGGTGACAACATTCTCCTTCTTGCCTAGCGTTGTGATAAACATTTTTTGAGTTAGAAAAAGCTGAGATTTTTTATTAAGAAATTCTATTTATCGGCTTTTCTATTGTCTTTATCGATAGATGTCCTTATTTTGAAGAGTGACGTAGATAGGTGGCAATGATCACAGTGACAGCCTATATAGCAGAATAAATGGAGAAAAAAACAAATCCCCTGGCCGTTCGCTCCAGAGCCCGGATCCCACCGGAAACGGAATATTTTCCGGCTTCTTACTGGCGATTCCGGTGTATTTCCGGTTGTAAAGACCATCAGAACATGGAAGCAGTATTCCAGCCTGAATAATCCGTACCCGAAACCTGAATATTCTGGCCACTTCCACACACCGGAAATTTCATGCAAATAACTCGAATCATCCAGGAACCTACCGGAACTGTGGAGAGTTCCATTCGGATCCAACCGGAAAAAACGATACTGCGATAAAGGAGCAGTGGAATACAGTCGGAATCAACAGTCTTCCAACAGAATTTTGAAAGATTATTTATGCTTAAAAAATCAGGCTTCTGCTAGAACAAAAGTAACATCAAATAATAAATTCTAATCTTTAGCATTCCTAGATACTGAAATCAGTATTTAAAAAAGAAGACTTTTTTCTTTATCCTTCATTTTAAGGATTTTTCAGATTCTTTGAATGGTATCGATAGAGAAGCAAATTCTAAGACTTTCCAGCGAAGAAAATTCTCATTTATATCATCTTAGATAATGAAAACATCATTATAAGAAAAAAAACTTTTAAAGGTCTCTCAAAACCTTGAAAGACTGTTTTTCTCTAAATACTTCAGTTAAAGGACTGAGTCAATCAAATGGATATGCTATCAAACTTCTATGTATTCCCGGGAAAAATTTAGATGTGTGAGTAGGAGTGATATTGTTTTTAGTGTATTAGTGTCTTGATTAGTGTGCATTTGAAATGTCTGTGATAAAAATTAATAAATCGTAGATCATTTGAGAGCTTTGAAGCCTCACTTACCTTGATTGAAGACTCAGCAAAGTCTCGAAACGGTCGTGTTTAATATGTGTGCTGTCCTTATACATAGCGTTTTTGGTTTGCAAAAGTCTGAAAATCTGATTTTTAGATCTTCCGATCTAAAATTCCCAATTGTACGACAAAACCATTCTTGCAGAAAAACTTATAGTGTTTCACTTGCAGTTTATTTGTTCCCAGTGAATCTTCTGGTGTTTTCCTTGGTTTTTGAAAAAAAGCGAAAAGTTGACTTTCAAATACGGATAGCTTTGCTAAATAAGTCGGAGCATGCGGTGCTGTTTGGGAAACGGTCAGGTGAGTTTTTGTGAACTTAGCGGAAACAACCGGATCTGGGCAGTGTCCTGTTCCTAGGGAAAAATTGTTTATCCGTTACTGGTATCCGTTCCGGAAACTGTAGGATCTAGACTGTATGCCGTTCGGACTTGGAAACGACCTTTGCCGTCGACCGAATCCATGTAGAAAACGGTAACCGTATCCGTGGATACGTTTCAATGCCTAGAATCGGTAGGAAGTGAACCGGAGCCGGAAGCCGGAACCGATTTCAGAAACCGGCTTCCAAAAATCTTGGGAACAACACTAGACTCGGCAGGTTCCCGCCGTACGTCTTCGACCAGGGGATCCTGCTAATTTTTATTCCTTTTCAGACACTGTGATATAAATGAATCAGACAAGGTATAACAATTGTTTCACTGAAAGTTGAGCTGCAATTCGACATTATTTGATCTTAATTACGTTGAAAGGTTACAAGAAACATGTAAAACTCGACTCTTTTTAAAAGAGTCTTTTGCTAAGTGAAAATCAACTCAACGATGAGTTCATTGCTATTATATTTTGATACGGTTTCTTTCTTGAAACAAGTTTTCTAAAACTATCTACGATTACTTTAAATTATTGCTTCGTAGCGGAAAATTAAAACATAAGTGCAACCTTTCGTTGAAAGCAACACCATCGATAGAAAGGGGGTGTATTATAAGTCAGCATATTGCGAGCACTCCTCTTGAATGACTGTTTTAGCATGACTTAGTATCTGCTTTGCAGTGTACTTTCTACTATTTGTTACCTTTATCTGTCAAGCAATGACAACCCAAAGATCATTAGCCAATGAGTATCTTTACCAAGGACATACTGTGTAAATGAAACTGGACTTCAGATAAAATACATATTTTGTTTCAAGTTTATAGAATGGTACCCAACAGAAACAAAACAAAATAAATAGAATGTGTAGATACCTAAAAATCGCAAGACGTCCGATTTTCTATGCTATTTATGAGTACTCTAATGAATGTACTGAGTCCAAAGTACCCGACAAGATGTCCTGTTGACTGTATCCCATAGGAACTTTTGGACACTTAAGTACCTTAAGGTACGTTTTGTTTTTTTCCCCCCTGATTTCAGGATGATTCTCTTTGGAAGAAACCGTTTCTCACAAAACCAACGAAAAAACGTTTGCGAGGGTTCCGAAAAGTTGGATGGCAAAAGACCGAAGGAAAAAACGTCGAAAAATAAATGTCGAAGTAATTTTTGTCGAAGGAAAAAGATATGGAAGAATGAAATGTCGAAAATTTCAAGATTTCAATTCGAAACAATATTTATTTTCTTTCGTTCTACATTTATTAAAACCACGCTTTCGAACTATACACGTTTATCATTTTTTCTATTGCTAATTTTAATCATCGACTTATTAATACCAGTATGTCTATTAGCAATAGACCGAGTCCCTTTTATGAAAAGCTATGTGACCTTTTGATTTATTAATAAAGATTATAGTCATCATTCGAACGTATTAATCGTATTTTGTTCATGTAATAAGATAATAAATCTTGTTGTATCAAACCTCAGGATCTTTAGATAGATATGTTTATTGGCAAACGTCTATGATAGAACAGGACGAAGCTGCCAAATTAGATCCCAAGAATTCCAATAGGATCCTGTCGGAACTTGTCAGAATATCAAGAATTCTGACAGTGAACACGGTCAATCAGACAACTTCCAACAGATTCCTATCGGATCCGTTAGTTTTCCTATTTAATCCAATGGTATCTCCCACTCGGAACAGTCGTCATGGGTCATCTGTAAAATGTTTGTAAAATTTTTCAAATGTGAAGCTTCCCTTCATTATTCATCATATAATTTTCAAAATCTTCACAAATAAATCAACACCAATATGATATTTCATTGCTTTTTTTATTATGATTTTCTCGCCTTGCAGACACACAAGTAACGTTCATCGACATCGAAAGTCGATTCACTGGGTCCTAGACTGATAGGGATTATGACTAGAAATGCAACGACTGGAGAGAAAATTAGTCGTTTGTGTCAGAATCTGATTCTGAAATTTCAAAGAAACGAGTGGATAAGTTCATTAGAGACACGGAGCTACTCGAATAAGTGGTAACGAGACAAAAACATGGCGAAAATGAAAAATTTCCAACGAAAATCAATGAGAACCACACAAAGGCAAAGCGAAAAACGAAGAGGGGCAGCAACTAAACTGGGGCTTACGAATGTGGGCGGGGTATGTCAAGGACCCTAGTCGATCAGAAACGCTTTTCAAAAATCATGCCAGGGGGCTCGAAGGTTTTCAGAGGTCAGGAAGCGGTGGGTTCGGTCTCACCTAGCTACTAAATTCCAGGATTAAGAGATCTTGGGATAGCAGCCTCAAAATACAATAGGGGTACATCCTGAATCGGCTCCGTCAGTTGGAGGGAGCTATTCAGCGTTTCCATCCCATATATCGAACCGTCGTAGGCACCATAAAAATGGTCATTTGCGCCACGGACATGGCCATATCCGGCATAGAAATGGTCATTTGTGCCAGAGAAATGGTCACATGGGCCACAGAAAGGTCACTTGTGCCATAGAAATTGTTATTTGTGCCATAGAAATGGTCATTCGTGCCATAAAAATGGTCCTTTGTGCCACAGAAATGTCCACTTGGGCCCCAGAAATGGTCACTTGTGCCATAAAATTGGTCATTTGGGGCACAGTAGTGCTTCATTGATTGGTTGTTACAGACAGGCAGACACAGGTGAATTCCCGTTTCCAGACCCTACCCTTTCAGTCTAGGGAATACATGAAACAAATGAATTTTTTTATAAGACCCTTTATTTTCTACAAGCTAATACAGTTGTGTTGAATAAAAATAATTTTTCATGCTGAACATGAAGATCTTCGTTTTCGACATCTTTTTTTCAGAATTGTTTTCCATCGAAATTTGTTTTTCGACATTTTTTTCTTCGACCTTTCTCATACATACCTTGGGAAACCCGTTTCTTATCTTCGGGAACTCTTTCAAAAGTTTCTGATAGTAACAAAATCGAAAAGTGAAAATGGTTTCCGAAGTTCGGAGACGCTTGGAATGCTATTCGAGGCTCGGAAACCATATTGGGTTTCCTAGTTTGTTACGATCAGAAACCTTTAAATATTTTCTGATGGTAATAAATGGGTTCCCGAACCCTCGAAAAAGTTTATTCTTTGGTTTTACGGGAAACGTGTTTTTAAGAAAGTACTTTGCTGAAAATTGCCTGAGTCTGCGTGTACTTTGAACTGAGTATATGTCTTAGAGAATCTGCACTATGCGAATGTAATCCCTCGAAAAATATAGTCAACGATAAGTATTACAATTTTCTTTTGAACATATCAGACTTGTCTCCAATTTCTCAGCAAAATTAATGTATGAGTAAAATATTACCGTACTCGGGACTAGTCTCAAATCAGGTTTTTACTGTGTGCCTTAGAAACAACACTATTACAAGATCAATCACACTGTTATCTCACAGGATACTCATTCCAGACGAATAAAAAACGCTCGATTCTTTAGAGAAATATTCGAATGGCTGTTCTCTGGAGTGTAGATATAAAATTAAATTCTTGCATTCTCAGATAGAAAAACTAAAATTTAGTTTTCAGTATTTTAACATGAAGAATCGGATGATAATTATTATTGTTTTATTATCTTGAATAAAAAATGTGTGATTTCAAACAAAATTTTACTTGATTCAGAAGATTATTTTTGATTAAAAATTAAACTATCATTGATTTAGAAGATTTCAATCGATTATTGTTTTGATTTTGTTTTGCAAAAAATCCAGTTATAATCTGACGTAATCTAACATAATCTGATGGTTGTTCATTGGATAATGAAAGTGCAGCGTGGAAGAAACTATAATACCCTAGTATGAATATAAGGCCTAATTTTCGTATAACCTTTAACAAGATAATTTCAATGAAAAATCTACGCAATAGTTTTAAATGTAGCTAACAAATTTGGATCGTTGACGATAAAAAGTAATTCAAAATTACCATTTAATACTCGTTTGTAAAATACAATCAGTAGAAAACATGATTAAAAGTATGCTCTCCTTTGTCTTTCGTTAGCAGTCTCAGAGATAACTAAACGGTTCTAGAACGTTCGGTAACAACTTTCTAACCACTGAGTTTATGGGGAATGGAAGAAAAGAATGAAAAATAGAAAAAGACTTATTCGTAATACTAGATGCGCAAGAACTGATAGCATAAAATACAGAGCGCGGCCATGTTTGTTTTAATGAAGATAAAAGTCGTACTCATGGACTTGAAGCTCTAAGTCGCTCCTATTCGTCAGTATTGGACTAAAATACGTTGAGAATGTGTAAGTTTCATTATTCATTCTCAATGAATTGAGTTTGATATCCTTTTTTGTGTACTCAAAAAGTGAGTACACTCTAGGATCGGTCAGTGTGTCCGGTTGTCCTCCGTTTACACGATAACTCTTTACAAATACATTTGATTGAGCTGAAATTTTATGCACAGAATTGTCTAATCAATATCTCGATCGAGTTCGAAGATGAGAAGGATCTGACAAGAAATGGCTCAGTTATCGAAAAAACTGGCATTATTGACCAAACAATCCCTGAGGGGATGTACATGGATTTTTTCGCTGAATTATCCACAACGCATATAAATCGACCCATTTATAACGCTGATTCCCAATCTGATATTAGTTTTGAACCAAATCGCAGCTTTCTAACAAAACATTGGCTGCAAAAAGGTCTGAAAATGCATAAAAACTGCATCCCGAAACTAAATTGCCTAGATATGTCTGAGATGACCAGTAGTTTTGGAGTTTCCCAAAAAGGTTTGCCAAGATACTTCTTCAGTGCACACATTCTAGAATGACTGATTTGTCTCATTCACTTTTTGAAGTACACATAATTCTCGGACTTTTAAGTCCGAAGTTTTCACATTTATTAGTAAAACTGACATAGGAAAATACATTCGTTTTCAGCAATAGATCTTGATTTAAAAACGAAAACAATTCTTTACTACCTGCATAAATGTAAATTACTTTTCTTAAATACTTCTGTTTCCATTTTAAAGAAAGTATGTCTGCATATATTTTCTTTTTGTCTTTGGTTTTTGCTGAGACTGTCGTCAGATCGACTCTTAGTAAAAGTAAAAAAAAACAAATGTTGATTGAAGCAGCCAAAAGAAAAAGTGCATTTTTCGTGTAGCACATGTTTTAGATTGAATAAAAAAAACGACTTATCATTTGAGTTGACCTTACAAAATTTGTGTAGGTCGGATGTTATAAGTTACACATTCAAAGTAGCTCACTTCATTTTAGTTTTGAATCTCTATTTTTCAATAAAGTTTCTAGAGAATGTAAACCTAATGTGGAATATATTTTAGTTTATTTGGTGAAAAGAATTAGAATACAAGATTATATTATCATTGAGATATTATTTCAATGTTTAAAAAATAAAAGTTCTGTGTTAAAATTTCTCCACTGAAGGACGAAGATCAAGTTCATGTGTCCATGTTGAACGAGGTTGGATATGTAATTGCCAATACGTCTCAGCAATCTAAAAATTGATTAAATCTATATTCAAAGAAAAAATATCCCAGGAAACATCCCAGTTCATACCGCATCACTATTAAGCATTGCATCAATATCTTTGTCAGGTTGACCTAAGCACATACTTTGATGTTTATTTCTTGTTTGTAATAAGAAAAAAATCTTACTTTCTGCTTGACTTGGTGCGTGAATCCCTCCATCGATTATTATATGAGCTACATGAATACCTTGCGGGCCTAGTTCACGAGCCATGGATTGAGCTAGTGCACGCAATGCAAACTTTGATGTAGCAAAGCCAGCAAATTTTGCTGAACCACGAAGACTAGCAGTGGCGCCAGTAAACAGTATGGTTCCCTTACTATTGCTGATCATGGAAGGAAGGACCTAGTAGAATTTTGTAAAACATATTACAATTTCTTTGGACAGTAGTATATATATTTACCTCTTGACTAGCAACCAAAGCACCGACAACAGTTGTATTTAGTGCTGCTTGAAGTGCTTCGGGTTTCAAATCCAAAATGCTTCCTTCAATGTAAGATAAATTATATTTGGTTAGAAAAAAAATTAAAGAGAACAAAATCAGCTATCCGTAGTTACCATAAACGAATCCACTAGCGTTGTACAATAATACTTCGGGATCATTCTTAAATGTTTTGCGAATAGTGTCAATAGCACTTTTTACTGATGATGCATCACCTGCGTCAGCTGTTACACTCAAAGCTGCAACATAAGATATTTATCGTAGTGGTATCGTATATTTATAATAAAAACAACAGTTATTATCACCTGTATGGCCATTCTGCTCAAGTTCTCTTTGAATAGGTTGTAAACTGCTTTCTTTTCTTGCGATGAGGCCAATCGAATAACCACCAGCAGCAAATCTTAAAAGAAAAAGTAATAATAAACTTTTACAGTAATTAGATATGACAGATAGCATCATACCGTCTGGCTAACGATGCTCCTAAACCTGGACCGACACCTAAAAATTATAATCAAGATTCATTGAAGGAAAAATGAATTCTTTTTGAAATTCTAGCTTACCAATAATAACAGCAATCGCTTTTTTTGATGTCATTGTTTTTTGAAAACTTTACAAGTATATATGAAATCAAAACACAACACTACTTTTTTCGAAGGTCAATAAGAATTCATTATCGTGTTATAATTATAGTTAAAAAAATATCCTTCATCGCATTTTTAACAAAGTCACAAGTGAAAATAATTACTTATTTCATTCTTTTTCATCATTTCTTTTATTTCAAGGTTGGATTGCTAGTTAGTTTTCTTTTCATTTTAAATAAATCTTTCATATTTTTCTATTTGGCATATCATCTTTTTTGAAACTATAGTGCAAGAGATTCGATTTGGTTGTACATAAATAAGCTGCTTTTGTAGAATTCTTTTCACATAGTCTTAAGATACGTATTCAAATATCGTTAATAAATTTTGATTTTTCATTTACTTGATCTAGGTTTGAAATCGAGGACGAACCTGATCCTGATTTATAGATTAATCTACTTCGAGTGAGTAGACACATAAAAACTTACAGTTCTCACTAAAGTCGCATGTGATAGACAAGTGCCCTTCTCAATTGGACCTGACTACACCTTTTCTTATATCCCCACTGGCCAGTCGTGGCTTTTCCGTGCCAATTATCAAATTCTATTGAGAGGAATTTCTGAAAAACAAAATGGTATGAAACAATGAAAAGTTTAGAGAGTGAATTTAAAGAAAAATAATTTGATTAGGGGTACTGTGGCGAATTTGTTCACGATGATAAAGATATTCATCAAGTAATAAGCATTTTCTACATTTAGTGGTTTCAGTAATCGAAAACATCTTGATTTCAATGCACGTGCTATATCAGCAGTACATGCATTCACGTTTGTTTTTTGAAGACAAAAAAGAAACAACGGAAACAAACCCATTATGTTTCTCCTAGTATATTCTACGAGATAATCTCACTACTGAAGAAAACTCATGCACACTAACTGAAATCGTTTGTATACCCTTTATGTTGATAATAGCATTCATTATAAAAGTGTTAGATAGTGTCACCACAATCTGCCTAGTTTCTTATTCTAAGAGAATAGTTTTTCATGAATATTAGAATTCGCTCATTAACAAATTTGTCGGTGAAATAGGAAAATGAATCTGTCGATAAAATGGGACAAACGAATTTTTCGATGAAACGGGACATGACTGTCGACGACGTGTAAATTTTCGATCTACGTTGAGATAATCCTCAGACATAGTAAGATTGATAGTATTTTCACGACCACCTACATCTCTGCTTTAATCTCTGCCACCTTAGATAATATCTAATGTTATGTCTATAATAGCTGCTGTTTTATTCAATAAGAAATTCTCAATGGAATAGAATACCGTTAAATAGGAGAAATACACTCTTCTTCAATGAAAAATTTTACTACACTTTTGAAACAAACCTTCCTATTGATAAAATATGGTCAATGAGAATGAAGAAGCAAATGCATACATGATGTTGATGAATCGCTTGCCTTTTATGCATCATGTTACATAACTGATTTTCTATCAACCGAAAGTGATGATCAAGCAGAAATATTTGCATTCTGTCGATGACAAGGCAAAAAAGAACAAGGCCACAAGTAGAAAATATGTCACAAAGGATCAAGGGCATAGGAACAGAAAAAGAAAGAAAAAATGTGCAACTAATATGATTCACGCATTTTGACATATTTCTTTCTAAAAATCGCCTTTTTCTCGATTCATTGTTGTTACACTTTCAGACCCAAGTGACTCATACTGTTATTGACAGATTCTGAAGTTGCCTATGCACTTCTCATACATTTATTGACAGATTCTGAAGTTGCCTATGCACTTCAATGATATTTCCCTCTCTATGAACTCCAATCCGTGATTTGGGTGCCAAAAGGTTTTTAATTTAATTTGCAACCGAAAGGATGCCTCCCATCACTCGGAGATGTCTGTAGGCTTGATTTTTAGACGGGAAACGTTTTGATTGTGTCGAACTCTTTAATTTTACCATGATGGTGTTTATTCTACTGACTGATGTGATGAAACGAAGACGCTTATTTTTAAGTGATTATTTCTGAATGTACCGTACGAATATTATATTTTTCAACAGGTTCAAATGTTACGATTTATGCATATTTAGAATCAGCGTAAAATGAGGAACAAGGTCTGATAAATATTTTTCTGGCCCTCGGTAGAAAATGAATAGGTGACACTAGCTGATCATTTTCATGATAGAGGATTTCTATAGAAACGTTATAGAACCACTGATGTATGTGTAGATATCAATTATGTCCCTATTGAATAATATGAGTAGACTTTAAAGAGTGAAAAGCGCCACGACGAAATCATTATACTACTAGATGGTAGTCGAGCAGAGCTCGAAACCGAAACTCGGTACAAAGCACTTGATTTCGAGCAAGAAACTTTTGAAGTCCTCTAGAAAGATTTGATATTAGTTGAAAAGATGTCATGAATAGTACATTGAGGCTAACTTTTTCTGCTAGCGATAATTATTCTCATGAGATACGCGCCGAATCTCGGTGTTTTGAGTTGCCATATTGAAAAATAAAATCCATAGATTATGTAAATATCCATATTTTGCTTTGGGCGAACGAAAGGTGATACAGGAAATTTTGAAAAAAAAGGAACTTATTCAATGATGATATTTCGATGTAGCGTTTGAACGACTGTTGTACGATATTCAGTTCTCGAGATCATGGCGACACAAAAACGATGCGTACGTCGAGTAAGAAAGAAAAAAAGAACTAGATGGTAGTCGAGCAGAGCTCGAAACCGAAACTCGGTGCGAAGCACTAATTTCGAGCAACAAAATTGAGTAGTCCTCTACAAAGACTTGATAATTAATTGTAAAGATGTCATCAATAGTACATCGATGCTAACTTTTTCTGCTAGCGATAATTAATCGCTACTAAGATCAGCGCCAAGTCTGAATCTGTTTGGACCGATTTAATGAAAATAGAATCCACAGATTATTAATAATATCCGGATTTTACTTTGGGCGAACAAAAGACGATAGAGAAAATCGAACAAAATTTGGTACCTATTCGAGTCTCAATGATTCTGACGACGTTTGAACGAGTACCGCACGATGTGTCGTTCTCGAGATCATCGCACCACAAAATATGGAGCTTGGATGCGTAGGTCGTGAAAGAACTAGATGGCAACCGGGTTAGCACCGGGATTGCGAAATGCGATGCGAAGTTCACCTCGCGAAAAACGATTCTGCGTTTAATTGCGTCATGCTTCATCGAGTCAGAACGCAACTTGTTTTTTATGAAAGGCAAACTTATAGATGAACAAGTTCTCCTAGAACATTTTGATTATCGTAGCGATTTATACTATTTTGTCTTAAATATCATTCTTATATAATGCATTCCTTGTCAATCAATGATTAATGTTTATTCGAAGGAGTTCAGGTTTTTAATATACAACAATTCACTTTGAAGTATATCAAAATTCGAAGCCTTCTATAAATTTCAATAGGATTTGGAAAACCAAAAAGCTAATATTTAGATAAACGATTATGAAGCATTAATTTACATTTATATAGAAAAGAAGAATTACGATTTGCGAAGGACAAGCATGGATTTCATAAAAACGCTACGTATCGAACTATGAATGGGTTAAACATAGTCATATCTTTAGTTAAACTCCATTAAAGAAGCCATTGGCAAGAACTACTTGCCCTAAAGCTTACCAAAAGCTGTCTAGAAATCGTTGATCCTTCGTTGATAATTTATTTCGATGAGTCACATTTACTATCAGCTGTATTAACAGCTGTTTCATACATGAATCGATAAAGTGGCGCCTAACGCGTTTCTTCGTTTTCGTTTTAATTATCTCGAAATAAAGTAAAGACAAACTACGTTAAAAATCGTCACTTTCGAACGCTATTATCTCATGAACGGAACACGCTAGACGGAATTTAGAAAAAAACGGAACATATTCGATGTCGATTCTTTCATCTAGCGTTTGAACGACTATTGTACGATATTCGGTTCTCGAGATCATCACGACACAAAATGACAAAAAAGATGCGTACGTCGAGAAAGAAAACTAGATGGTACGCGAGCTTCACTCGAGTACGGAATGCGGTGCGAAGCGCTACCCTCGATCTTAGGAAGAGCCGATTTTGCATAAAGAGAGAGCAGTATCTCGATGTATCTACCTTAATCATACCAAGGAATCAGAAATCTTTTGTTGTGGTTTACTACTGAAAGACGAAGAGTTTTCTTCGACAATTAAATCTAACATAGGCTTAAGATGAAAAGCAGTTACGACAGTATTTATCAGCCCGCCAGTCGTCTCAAATGAAAGCTACAGATATTTTCAAAAATCATTTATACTTTATCGATTAATTATCTCGATGAGTCACCTTTCTCTATCAGCTGTATGAGCAGCTGTTTCACATATTATATCGATTGAGTGGCGCCTAACTTTCTTGTTTGCGTTTTCGTTTTAATTATCTCGAAACAAAGTAAAGGCAAATTATGTTGAAAATCGGCATTTTGGGACGCTATTATCTCATGAACGGAACGCGCTAGACGGAATTTTGAAAAAAAGGTAGATATTCGATGTCGATACATTGATCTAGCGTTCGAACAGCTGTGTTGTATGATCTTCGGTTCTCGAGATCATCGCGACACGAAATGAGCACTTTTATGCGTACGTCGAGTAAGAAAGAAAGAAAGAAAACTAGATGGTAGTCGAGCAGAGCTCGAAACCGAAACTCGGTGCGAAGCACTAATTTCGAGCAAGAAAATTGAGTAGTCCTCTACAAAGACTTGATAATTTATTGTAAAGATGTCATCAATAGTACATCGATGCTAACTTTTTCTGCTAGCGATAATTATTCTCATGAGATACGCGCCGAATCTCGGTGTTTTGAGTTGCCATATTGAAAAATAAAATCCATAGATTATATTAATATCCATATTTTACTTCGGCCGAACGAAAGGTGACACAGGAAATTTTGAAAAAGAAGGAACTTATTCGATATCGATAGTTCGATCCAGCGTTTGAACGACTGTTGTACGATATTCAGTTCTCGAGATCATCGCGACACAAAATATGGACTTTGGATGCGTATGTCGAGAAAGAAAAACTAGATGGTACGCGAGCTTCACTCGAGTACGGAATGCGGTGCGAAGCACTACCTTCGATCTTAGGAAGAGACGATTTTGCATAAAGAGCGAGCTGTACCTCGACGTATCTCTCTGAATCATTCCAAAGAATCAGAAATGTTTTGTTCTGAGTTACTATTGAAGATAAAGAATTTTCTTCGACAAATATATGAAACATAGGCTTAAGATAAAAAGAAGTTACTGTAATATTTATCAGTCTATCAGTCATCTCAAATGATATCTACAGATATGTTCACAAATCATTCATACTTCATCGATTATTTATCTCGATGGGTCACTTCTTTCTATCAGATGTATGAGCAGCTGTTTCAAATATGATATCAATTGAGTGGCGCCTAACTTTCTTGTTTGCGTTTTCGTTTTAATTATCTCTAAATAAAGTAAATGGAAATTACGTTGAAAATCGGCTTTTTCGGACGCTATTATCTCATGAATGGAACATGGTAGACGGGATGTTGAAAAAAAAGGAACATATTCGATGTCGATACTTCGATCTAGCGTTGGAACGGCTGTTGTACGATCTCCGGTTCTCGACATCATGGCGACACAAAAACGATGCGTACGTCGAGTAAGAAAGAAAAAAAGAAAAAAAACTCGCGCATGTCTACATAAATGCTGTGCTTCGCACCGCATTAAAAAAGATGGCGGCCACGACCAAACGCTATACAGTGCCTCGCACCGTAAAAATAGTGTAAGCTATGACTAATCTTTATGTATAATTAGTTTTTTATTTCCCCCAGATTAAAAATTAAAAATACAAGTGCATAAGTGAATTCATTTTAGAAATAATCCAATAATCCATTCGCATCAGTCAGTAGACTTTGTCCTAATACTTTCAAAATCGTTTACATCAGTAAGATATGAGGTAAGGGATTAATTCATTTGTATAATTATCTGCCAGTTTTCAATATCTTTCGGTCTAACTTAATGCCCTAGTTCTCTTTAATTTTTTCCGATTCTTTTCAACTACAAAGTGCCACTATATTATCGAATTCTGTTCAGTTTTTCTTCTTAATATTGTCGGATTTTTTTGTATATTTACTTGTATTTGATGCATCCTTTTTTTCTTTTTTCAAACATCAGCAAATATTCTGTATAATTTATGCATTCTTTTATTTTTGTTCACACAATAGGTGTTCATTTCATGAAGGTTTAAAATTCTGAGATAGCACAAATTTTACACGTAGAAATTGATCATTCTATCGTCAGTCATACTATAATACTTGATAAAAAATTCAGGCAAATTTTGTATTCGGATTTTCTCTCGACAGATCAATGCTTTATTAGCAGCTTTCACCCTTTCCATTCCCATGCCATTTCGTAGATGACACAGAGAACGAAAAAGAGATATTTTGTGCTCTTTCGTCTTGTTAGACATCGAGCATCATTTGGTATATTCAAAAGAAAATCACTTCGCATGGCTATAAAGAACGAATCGATGTTTTGAATACATATAGCAGAGCGCAAGATAGAAAAATTGAACTACCGTTTTTTCTTTTTCCTGCAGCACGCAAGAAAATTTCGGGATTGAAAGGGTTTAAGGTTCGTCCCAGGGCACACGCATAGAATCTTCTTCTATGAAATCTTCTTATAAGTAACGTAAATAAAAAAAAAGGTTTCGCAAGAGAATCCCAAACCTTTTGGGTTTCATGCTCAATTCCAATAGGTAAGTATGAAACCATTAGGATTTAGTAAGAAACCGTAAGAATTGAATTTAAAACCTAAAAGATTTGGAATGTTCTTGCGAAACCTTTTTCTGTTGTACGGAACTTATAAAAAGGTTCCCTAGGAGAAGGTTTTTCTCATGTTCCCAGGGAAGAATCATTAAAGGTTTCGTATAACTGAAGAATCATTTTTCAAGCCTTTGAAGGGAAGTGAATGCTTTTACAAATCCTCCGAACCTTTTCCGTAGGTTATGTAAAAATACAATTTTTTTAGAGTGCACTCCAGAGGCCGAAAACGAATCGAATTGTCGAATGATTCGAGTGGACTCAAACCGAATTGAATCGGATCGAATTGCTATTTTGAAAACTTAAGTCTTGTCGAATGGAATCGAATACAGAAATCAACCAAATCGAATCCAAAGCGGATATTCGGTTCCACCTCCTGATAATAGCAATGAGTGTCATTTTCAAACATTTTTTGCGTTATGTGTCGTGTCGCTGGAATACCTTGTAGCAATAAAATACCATCGGGTAACAGTTCATCGCTGCTAGACAAATTGGGATGCAGAGAAGTTCGAACTGTGACCTCTTGATAATGAAAAACAATCTCTCTATTAGCTCAATCGCAAGTAACAGTGATTGATACTTGTATTTCCAGTATATTTCGTCTTTATTTCATCACAAAATTTTTGTGTATAGATTTAATATTGTTCAGCTGCCTACAAATGCGCTTGCAGTTCCGTACTCATAAAATCAATAGGTGAAAGCTGAGATTTTATTGCTTTTGAAATTTCATATGTACACTAAAAAGTTCAGATCGATTCTGTCGAACCCAAATTCAAGGCAACATCGTCCACAGTGACTAAGATTTTCGAAAACTTTGGAGAAAATCATTGGGATCCTGCGAAATCCAAAGCAAGCTACAAAAACCTAAAAAATCTCCGTGCTAGCTACAAATTATGTCAAAAAGTAATCGATAGATAAAAAATCCGTGGTGTTGATACTAAAACTTTTGCAATAACTGGAAAATCTCAGCATTCCAAGAAAATTCAAAGAAATGCAGGTTCATGTGGAATAGAAGCCCAGTTTGGAAAATAGACCAGACAGTTCTTTAAATTGGTTAAAATCTTCAGATGTACCCATGCTCAATCTCATTTTTTGTTATAAAATTACTGTTTCTTGTCGAATCTGTTTTCGTATTATGATTATTCTTTGCAAAATACACTTAGAAGCAAAAGAAAAGAATACGGCCGATCGAGACAGATGAAGCTAGCTTATCATGACTGGCACACGCTTTTATGGGCAATTATGCGATCTTCTCTTCTGTATGAATCGAATCTGATCGAATCGAGATTTTTCTATTCGTTTCCGTCTCTTGTGTACTTCTTCAGTTTCTCATAACATCATATAGAAAAGTAGATACTGCAGTAGTAACGAAACGTTCCATCCAAGAGCTCTACAGGACAATAAAAATGAAAAGGTGACGGGATGGAGCAGGAAAGGACTGATTCCTTTCTGGATGGGACCGGACCGAACCAGATCAATTAACTTCTCGGTCCTGCCTATTTCGTGCAACCACAGTTGGCATTGAGTATTGTGCACTCAATGCAGTTTTGCAACATTTATTCATTGAGCAAAGCATAGACATTAGAGGTCATTCGATTGGCTGTCTTCACACAATACCAATACGTCACTTGTCTGAAACGATGCAGTGATTGTACTGTAATCAATGCTCACCTCTTTCCAGTCTTGTTTTTATGATTTAGATTTTGACGAAATACTTTTTGGTAGATCTGTTAATCGAGAAGTAGTATTTTAACTACTGTTTCGTATTGTACTTTTCATTGTCTTTTTTATAATAAGGATTTTCTCGTGCACATATTATTGTGAAATAAGTTGGTCATGCAAATATCATCGTGATGAGAAGTTTTTTCATGTGAATGTTATCTTGTAACTGATACATAGTAAAATAAATGGATTTGATTAACCAATACAGTAGAAATTAACTACTGTGATTCAATCACATTATCAGATACGAAGAAAGCATTACGTCTATACGTTAGAACAACATGAGATGGGATCATGAAAAGCGAATAAAGTGGGGCGGGATGGGGCGGATAATGCGTTGTAGGATATGCAGAACGCGTTGGTACAAATCTTTGTCGTCCCACGGACCTCTATTTTATTCTTTATTTCGTTATACGTGTGGGTGTCGATATTATTATTCTCTCTACACTCACCCTAACTGTATCAAGTCAATCGTGTGAGGTGAAGGAAAACGAAGGAATAAGAAAAAATTCTCAAGCAGCATTTAATAAAAACTCAAAGTAAAGTTGAAAAAAGAGATAGTGGCGAATCAAAGTCACACCCAGGAGTGTTTATTTTTATTCGATATAAGTTTGTGTAATTAAGCTCTTTCTTTTAGTATTGTGAAATAATTACTTTCATAACTCTAAATTAATATATGCAACCTTTCATGCAATTTTTTCGAGATCATTCTTCATGTTTTTTGGAAGTTTTTATACATACGAATTTTTTCTACTTCTGATGTTCTGCAGAATTCATACATATTTTCCAACAGAATAGTGAGCGAAAGCTTCAAGTCGAAATATTAGGGCTCTCCATTCTTCTTTGTTAAAGAATCTGACAACAAGAAGAGAAATTAAAAATCCCGCAACCATTGCAAACCATAGTAATTAGTTTTTACACTTGTTCAGTATTCTAGCTTTTATCATATATGTGATTTCCACATTTCAAATCGAATGGCACTGTACTAATAGACATTTTCTCGTTATTCACACATTCACTAACTCAGAATTTGCTTTTACTTTTAGTTTTTCTAAAATAACCTTCATAAATGGCAAAAGAAAAGAGAACATTATGTAATACATCTGAATTATTATATCAATCTTTGAATTGAATCAGATGTATTATTTCTGAAGATGGCTGATCAACTCAACTCATTAATGACCACTCGCAAAAATAGTTCACTGATATTTGTAATATTCTCATCTACTGATCATTTTGTCTTTTCTGTTGACAGTCCAAATCAACCTTTTCCCTCTGAAACGAGCAAAAAGTCTTTATTTGTGGGCTAGCTATGTGAGATTCATATTCAGAGTAAAGCAAAATATATCGAAAATCAGTGTGATATGCTGATCCCTAACTAACCGTACACTTAAAAGTCAATAAAAACATTAAAATTCCTCTTTAAATTGTCAAGACATAAGAATATTTATGTTTTTTAAATGATAATTACACTAGGAAATCATTTAAAACTTATTGAAATTTATCATTAACTTTCCATATTCTTTTCTTTTCCACCTTTTCTAGTGATACCATTCTCTACGTATTCCTTGGACTGGACGGATAGTCTAGAAGCGAAAATTTGCCTGTGTAAATCTCTGGGTAAGATGCATCTAAGTCAAACGTCGAGTAAATTTTTTTTTTCGTTTTTTTAATACGTATTCTTGTTCAGCGTAATGCGCTGATCATTTTATGTGCTTACCATTTTTTTGCAAAGTGGCTTTTTGGTAGAGAAAATCTTAAGATACTGTGAAGTCCTCCAAAGTTCTCAAAGATGGAAAATCCTGCCTGGCCGAGGAAAAAAGTGCCATAACTTTTTTTCTTCTTGTCGTAGAGATCTCACGTTTTCATATTTGGATTCCTCGTGGAAAACGGCATTTAANTTAAATGCCGTTTTCCACGAGGAATCCAAATATGAAAACGTGAGATCTCTACGACAAGAAGAAAAAAAGTTATGGCACTTTTTTCCTCGGCCAGGCAGGATTTTCCATCTTTGAGAACTTTGGAGGACTTCACAGTATCTTAAGATTTTCTCTACCAAAAAGCCACTTTGCAAAAAAATGGTAAGCACATAAAATGATCAGCGCATTACGCTGAACAAGAATACGTATTAAAAAAACGAAAAAAAAAATTTACTCGACGTTTGACTTAGATGCATCTTAACAAAACAGCAATGCACTAGTATACATAAAAGTAAAATAAAGTTCTATAAACAAGAAAAATGATAGAATTAAATGAAACATAGAAATAAAATATTCTGAGAACTGACTTGTTTTATTCTTCATTTTTAACTGATGAGTCGCCTCTACCACTCGACTGAATGGCTAGATCTAACGAAAAGAATACAGAATTTACATTTTCAACTGTTCATTTTTCGAGTAAGATTAAACATACGCCCAGATGTGAAAATCATAATCGGTTAAATTACGGTTTCTAAATTTTAGATAAAATATCCTTTCAGATTAAGAAACAATGTTTTGAATTGATAAAAAAAATTAATGAAAAAATTTAAAAATAATATTTCGTACAGGTCACTCTGATTTCAACATAATTAAGGTGCGTGTGTCATAATATAGACAGAAAATATTTTTATTTTTGTTTCATGAATTATTAAATGAAATCCGCTTATGAGTTCAATATGCTTGTTTTTTTCTTAATGTTCAGTGTATTTGTGTATATTGTTATCTCATGTCCTGATTCGAGAATAATTTTGCACTCAAGTGTCTTGAATAATTTTATAACACGTTTCATACGTGTTTATATGAATTGCTTTTATTTTTGATGACAAAAAGTCTATCAACGTACACTATACAAAAAAACTGTGTAGCATTATGATTTCTCAAATTTTTATTTAGTACACTTGCTTTCCATTGCAAATTATTTAAGAAAATAAAACGAATACACTGTAAAAATACTGAACAAAATATATGCGTATGAGTATTTTACAAGAAGCCCGACAGACTACTCAGAAAATATATGATGAATACTCACAAAATACTCGATTTTACAAGGCGAATACTTGATGGTAGTACTCTGATAGTCAGATCCTAGAACTAGTACTGCTAAGGAGTAATCAAACCCCATGCGTACTCATGAGTTTTCGTGACATTTTCTAGCGTGAGTAATTCTCGAGTACTAGCGTATGAGTACCTTCACTATAGGGTATAGACGAGCTGCAAGAAAATACCTAGCAGATGACGATTTTATGTATCAATCAACAAGATTGTAGCAAATCATCTGTACACAAGGAATCGTTAGGATAGTGTGAGCAAATTTGATGTACTTTACACTGATTGCCACTAAATAGTTCCAATTTCAATATTCTCGTCTGTTCTTTACGAGACACTTTCATGCAAAATTTACAATGGAATGATGTCAGAAACTACAATCTATGAATTGACAAAATAGGAAAAGAATTTGTCGTGTTCCTCTAAATGATCTTCATCGCTGTGTCGAAATTGAGCGTTTAGAATTTCTTTCATTCTGAGAAGAAAGATGAAAGTGTAACATAAGTATTCTTATATAGATGGTAGAAATCCACACACAACATCTTGTGGTTTATTTTGTGTTTTATACGCTACATATATTGACTGATAATTTAAATGCAAAGCATAGCTAATTCATCTATCTCGTCCATCAGAAACTAGAATCTATTATTGAAATTTGAATATGGATAGAGTCAATCCTTCAGCAATGAATATTAATTTGTGCTGTGGTTTTCTCACAGATTTATTTGAATAAGAATTACATTCGCCTTATTGTCCTCATCAATACAACAAGGTTGCTGATTGTAATTATAACTGATTGAAACTAGTAGAATATATGTAAGAGAACAATTATCACATACATACATTGCTCTTTTCTGAAAAAACTTCGTTTTTCGGTGAATTTTCAACATTCGAGCAAGATGTCAATAAATATCGGCTTGTCCAAACGTAACATTGTTGCAGTGCTGTTTTTGTCGACAAAATTTGTGGTAAACTTAACGTGCTGAGAAAATTTTCATCTTCATTTATATTGCTTAGTTATAGAATCAAGTTCGTATATCGAAATAGCAGTTGATTAACTGTACAAGAACTTAGCAGAAGTTGCCCTTACGTTTGAGAAGAAAAACCTGAACAGGCCGTTCTGTAGAAAATCGAATTTTACATCGATTGGTGGGGCATTCAGCATTTATTTCCAATTTCTTGCCTAGGAAATCCGAAAAACAATTTTTAAAAAATTGGAAACAATTTTTGTAAAGAAAATGTTTCAAATTCGTACCTAGGGCAATAAACTGCATCTGCTAATGTATTTAGATGTGTTCACTTTGGAATAAAAACTTATTGAAAAACTTGATCAGTGTATTATCACGGTGCTCGAGTAAGCCAACATATCTAATGGCTGCATTTCTATCAGAAATTTTGATGATATCACAAAAGTTGAAACCATATTGATTTACAAACAATAATACATAAGTCGAACTGATTTAATATATTCATATAATTAGCAAAAAATGTTGAGTACTGTTTGTATCAATATCGGTAGTGGTTGTTAAATATTTGACTCAATTCAATAGGTGATATGTCGTATTTTTGCATTATGGTTGCTTAGAAGATCCTAAAAGTGTCACTCACAATCAATACTTGTATAACTAGTTATTAATTGTATACGGATTCCTTGCATTTCGAAATAAGACTATAGACATTGAATTTTCCTTTAGAGTGAATATCTCGTATTTATTCAATCTCCTCGATAATACATACCATGTTCGAATTCTTGAAACTCTTATAAATAGATAAGAGTTCGCAGATTAAACCTTCAAAGTCTCGTCCTCTCAAATATTTATTTATTTGTTTTCATAAGTTCTACTCGGAAAAAAGAACATTACTTTTATTAGGATTTTATTTAGTTGAAAGCGTTCTATTCTCAACAAAACTTTGTTTCAATATTCTAATTAATATTTATACATGGAATTTTCATCTTTGTATCTTCCATTGGCACACATTTACACATAAACGAGATTCTCCGTTTTACATCGTACATTCACGCTTAATTTTGTTTTGGTGGAGATTGCATATAGAGATCAAAACAGGTGTTTTTGTTTACAGGTGTTCCATAATCAATAAACGATTACAAATGCTTGAAAAATAAAAGTCTTTCGAAATTGCCATGGGCCATCTATTATGCCTATTCTAAAACTGTAATATGTGTACTGTAATTAGTAATTTATAAGCTTTATTCGTTCTATTGGCCTGGCGTTTTTTAATCATGCACCAGATTTTATGGATTCCTTTTATAGTATATAATAGTCGCTATTTCTCGAATCGTTATTGACTATGTAAGGTTGTGCCTCGTTCAAGGCTATTCGATGAAATAATAAAATTGAAAATTCTGTCCTCATCGTTGAAATCTATCAGAATCGATCGTGTACTTCGTACTTCTCAAACATCTTCTCAAGACAGCAACTAAAATCATTCAGTATATTAAGAACGCTACTGCACTACTGTTGTTTGATAGAATTTGTAATCATAAATACTTTTAAATGCACATTTGATAAGCGCCTTATTATGACCATATTCATTTTAATCGTGACATACTTCTTTGATAAAGGTCTGAAAATATCTTATCCAATCGTTTACAATACAGCGAAAATACACTTCGTGATAGTGCGCCTACTAGTCAATGAAAACGAAAACACAAGCTATGATCGTTTACAACGATGCTTATTTGATCTGGATTATCTTCGACAGGTAAAAATACTTAAAGATTTGTTTATCGGATATACTGAATATTCGACCTTATTCGTTAGTTACAAGAAAAAATGTTGCTATTATTTTCATTCATTCATTGCAACTTCTTGATTTCTACTGGATATTTTTTTTGCTCAACAGAACAAACTAACTTACATTCATTTTTATTGAAAGAGCGACTCAAAACTTGCAAAGAAAAATATATTTCCAGATCAGGTCAACAGTAAAAAATTCTATCATGTATTAGTTCTTTGCAACTAACAATTAATCGACGAGTTCGATGATTACAAGTGCATCATGACGTTGTTCATTGATTTTGAGTGTAGAAATATTTTCATAAAGGCTTCATCTATACATACGTAGTAGATATTTTTTTTTCAATTAAATTGACAGACCGTGCGAAATTCTCGTACCCGACTGAAATTATTTCAATTTGCATCGTTGAACGCAGACGAGAAATTTCTTTCAACAAAGTAGAATTTGAGTTAGTTTAAAGTGCTCCAAAATTAGATGAAATATTTTGAAATTTTATTGTCGATAGAATTTTTCTTTTCCCCATTATGCAAAAATAATCGTTGGCACTCAATGTTTTCTCTTTTGCTTTTATCTAAAGAGAATCGAAACTTCAATCAAGTATGCACAATTGAACCTATCTGAGTGAATCCATTATCGATATTTCAATTCATAACGTTTGTTTTTCACATTTACTTTATTTTCCTATATATTTTTACGCATAAATACTTCTGAAACATACTTATTTTCATTTTCTACTGAAGTATTGTCGATGAACGACGACTTACTTGGAACTAAATAATAAATTGAATACCACGTAATTCGATCTACTTTTAAGGCACAATTGGATTGAGTATAGTAAATATATAAAAAATCAAATTTGTGCTTGTCGTCTAAATTTCAAAAATTTTTTACCAATAAGAAATTTCACACATCAGAAGTAAGAAGCAGACTTCATCGCACTGTTTTTCTTTGCTTAGAAATCTAGTGATCAATGAAACTACAATATTAGAGCAATATTTGAATACGTTTATAAAATTTTAGCGACCAAAGTTGCACTAACATAAGTTCTCAAATTTTAGATCTACTCACCATAGTTCAGATGTGTATGTGCGAATAGATACAATGATCGAAGACGTGGTAATCAGGTATGGTAACAAAGTTGTTCGAATAAATAGATTTCGATTATCTGTGTTTGTTGCAATTGATAACTTCAAATGGCGTCATGTGATAGGTGAATAAAACATGTAGCCATGATTTCATAACCTTAAAATTCAACCGTAACTGAGATGCGTAAAATTTCAGTGAAGCAAGAAAAAGTAAATATCATTTTTCAACTTCGGATTTGTTGTCACGCTTATCTTTGACTTGTCAAGGTCTTCTTTCACTGTTTCCTTTGTGTCATTGTTTTTAATCTCAATTTTAATAAATTTAGTAGTTCTATTGAGTTGTGCTATAAATGGTTTTCCTTCGTTTATGACAACGCACATAAATTTTTCAAACCAGAAGAAAACTCTGCTATTTGTACACCCCATTTTATTGAAACATATCAAAGTAAATTCCACTGTGACAAACGGAAGATATGAAAACTTTAAAAAAATATGTAAAATGTATTGCATGTTTATTCATTTTGAAGACTAATGCAAGTATAAATAGACACATGGATACAGCTGTACAAAGTCATGAAAGTGCATTAATCAAAGCAGTAAACAAATAAAATTCATGACGTGCATATCGATAATGATTGTAAAAATTAATTTCGACAATGGACATGACATATCAAGGCAATTTTTGTCAACGATCTATTCCATTACATATTGATTAAAATAAGATTTTATATTCGATTTATAAATTACATACTGAGAATTATTCAACACTGAATTGCCAATGCAAGAAATCAATAGGATAATTGTACATTAGAGTCATAAGAATTTTTATGTTAATTTAATTTTTAAGAGAAAAAACAAAAAACATTGACATTGTTGACAATCTACTGCTTAATGTGAATGAAAGCAATATAGAATAAGTCTTGAGATTTGCTGCATTTTCTTTTTCTGGTATAAAATTTACTAGTGCAATTTTTTCTTAATATAAACGTGAAACATGATATTATCATTCGTAATAATAAAGAAAAACGTTTGATTAACTCATTCAACTTGATATTATTTCATTTGATTGTTCACAAGGCTAAATTAGACAAGTAATATCCTATATATTTTCTCGTTTCCGATGAATTTCTAACATACTTATGTAATACGTAGTTGAAATAAGAGAGTCAACCTCATTTTCAAGTTTGTAGCTGTCAGAATTGGTGAAGTTGAACAAGACGATGTTTTCTTGAATACTAGTTCTAAAACAAACAAACAAATTTATTTATCAATGATACAACCATTTAAAACAGCACATAAGAGGAATTTCTTTTATGAGTATTGAGTCATAGAAAAATATTAGATCCAATTACAAAGTCTATATAAAAATAGACAGCTTGCTGTTTTAAATCATTTTTACTTTAAATTTAAGAAGACTTACAATATATGTGTATTTACTAATTCATACATCGTATCTACGTCACTAGTCATTACTTGGGTATAAAATTTTATCGTCAATATTTTTTCATTTTCGATTAGATTTTACAGTTTTATAAATGGTAGAGCAATAAATTTGTCATTCATCAAAAAGTACAAACTTCTGTGTGTTTCTTGCGTTTTCTCTGTTAAACTTATTGCAATTCTACAGTGTCCATGACGAAGAAGATATTAATTTTTAGCGAAATATTAACGTGTTTTAAAAAAATGAAGCTCATTCAAATAATTCTCATGTTTGATACCTAACGTTAATAAAAGAAAAATCGTGTGCTATAATCAAATTATTATGGTTTTCAGTAGTAGGAGATTCACATAATATAGTTCAAAATACTATATTCAAGTAGATTAATTTGTATATTTAGATAGTGGATTTATACAGGTGATCAAGTGTGTTGTTTTTAATTCTATCACGAAATAGATTCAAATGAAAGAACAACATTTAGTTTATTAGTAAGAAGATACGTTTTCTAATCTATTGTATTACTAAATGAAGCATTAAATTAGAATGTAGCGTCAAAAGAGAAATATATAATTACGATTTCATATTAATGGTGAAAAAAACAGCATCTGTCTACATGTAATATGTATTAATAGAAAGAACAAAAATATCTATATCTAATAATTCTCAAAGAGCCAGTGATGTTGTTATGTGTATCGGTAAATGATTCACATGATTTTGTACTGAAAAAATAGCGTATTAATGAGTTTATGATAGATTTCAGAATATGCAATTATGTTACATTGATGATTTGTTGTTTGCTTGAATGTTCTTATTTCGAGCTCGTAGATTGATTTATTGATCGAAATATACAGAATCATGCCTGCATGTTAATAAAGTTTGTTGCTTTGATGAATAAATTTCTGCTGTAATTTATAATCCTCAGGAAAAAAAGAGCTACCTTGAAACGTCATCATTAGTCTTAGCAAATAACACTCAATAATATTAAGACAAGACATGTGTCGGTGGTTTGATATAGACGAATATATTAATGAAGAACTGTCCTTTCATGTTGAATGTCGTTCATCATTTCAATCCTTTTTTTTGTTCCATTTTAATTTTATGAGTCTCTGCTTTTCTTTTTTACTGTGCACATTCCTCTTCAATTACATGTCGCTTAAACGTCCGTGATAGACTACGGAAGATAGTGCATACAAATTGTGTCTACATTTGGCCGTCAGCTGATATTAGTTAGAGAAACGAATGCTTGTCGTCAGTATATATAGTTCTTGTGAGAATAGACGCAGATGGACATTTCAGTTTGTTTGACCTTAGGTATTCGATTATTTATGTCTAAATTTTAGCTATACGAAGGAACTTTTTAGTTGAGAGTGAAGAAAAGTTTCTCCTGAAAATTATCCGGACTTGATAAGTATTAATTGTTAGTCTATAACAACGATTTTTTAGTTGTTCTTTTGTCAATACTTATATGCTAAGAGTATTTGAAGCCCTTTATATCTGATAACCGTTATCGAATTTCAAATAAATACTCGTTTCATTTTTTTTCGATTACCTTCTCAAAAATAACATCAACTATAATACCTTTCTTTTCTTTCTTCCTATTAAAAAAAAAGTAAAGGGGGGAGAAGAAGAAATACCGTTGTATCATATTCCTTTATTTTTTTTTCCTTTTATTTTTTTTTCACTCGTATCAATATATTAAAAATATTGAATTGTGACTTTCAACAAAACATTTTGAAAAGTAAGTTTAGAAAACTTCTTTTATTACCTCGATAAAACGTTGCTTCATTCTGCATTTTTCAATATTTTCGCATTATGCAAGTAGAGCCATCGAGATAAGGTACAAATAAAGATAAGCATAATAAACCACACCTGAAAGAAAGTAAATTTTGTTACTTATTTTAGTTTGATGAATATTTTCATGTCAAATTGATAATACTTGTTAGTCAGTAAAAAGAACATTCTATAATTAGATTTTCCTCCTTAATAATTTATCATATTCGAGAATCGACTTTTTTCTTTTGTTATTAAAGAAATATTATCATGCAAATCAGAACTACTTGAAACAAAAGAAATATTTACTGTTAAGTAGAAACTTTTATTGATACCAATTGTCATCTGTTTCTTTTTTAGTTTCCTTGAACCAATTCTTTTTTTTCTTCTCTCCTTCTCGTCTCTAGTCTGTCCTTGATGCAAATTACGATTATCAAGTACAACAGTTTCTGTATTTGATGAAACATTATGATGTTTGCTAACAAATTGCGTCACGCATATTTCACAAGTGACACTTGTTAATCTTGTCTTATCTTTGAACGCTACCAGTCACAAGCATAGAATTCTTTATCTTCTTCTTCTGGAATACTTTTTGTTCGCATTCTTTCTATTTCTTTTGTCTGTGTGTGTGAGTGTGTGCGTGTTTGTCTTCTGTTATTTCTTTCCGGCATCGACTTCCCAATATTTGCTTCCAACATATGTTCTCATTCTATCGAATCTAATAATGAATTACATCATATTGTTCTGAACAATTATAATGAATTCATAAACACGAGCGATGACAAATGAAATATATTCTTTCAAAAAATGTAGACAGCATAGTATTGTTTCTTTTATTTGATTTAATCATGTACGCCTACGTATATTTTTTTATTCATCACTTGGAAAAAGATCTGCAATATAGATCATCATTATTTTTCCATTTTGGCTCGACAACATCGTTGTCGATGCGTCCACCTACACAGTCTTCCCTTTTCTCGTTTGTTCATGAAGTAATTCGCACACAACATCCTCCTACTCGTTCTTTTTCTTTTTCTCTTTGCGTTCAGCCGGGAGAACCTCTACGAGAATGCTTCTATCTGTATGTGTTAGTGTGCCAGCCCACGCATATTTTCAAGGAAAATTCTTTGTGCGAACGCAGAATGACAATTATGTTCGACAGTGACGACTAAGTTGGCGGCAACTTGCTGGTCGATCCAGATAAAAACATTATATGAAGCGAAAGAAGGGAAGGCATACACGTAAAAGCACTAGGTTTTTTTCATTGATAACCTTTTTTTCTTCTCGTTGTTCTTTTTCTTCGTTTCTTCAAGTTCTTTTTTTTCTTCTTCTTCTTCTTCTTCACTTTCCGTTATTAACAACATTATTCCAAAAAGATAATGACAGCGAACTTGTAGACGCGTTGGCGTACCATACAGAACACAGAAGCATGCAAATAGAAGAAAGGAAAAAAGGAAAAAAGATGAGATTATTCGAGCTAGTTCTCTATCTTTTCTTTTCTTCTATTCATCTACATTGAACTATTATCCTAAGGCTATTTTCATCACCTCCTATCATTGTAGACCAATAAACAGTTTGTTTGCTTTCTTTCGACACAACGAATGAATTCGACTGACGATTCATACTCAATGACTTGTTCATTGCCATCATCGCTTGAGCAGACACCCATATCATCACTTTCGGCCGCATCAAGTTATTCATCATTGGTTAATTGTGATGAAGCAATATCGAATCATCATGATCAACAACAACATATTGAAAGAAAAATCAAAACTCATGATACAAAATCAGATACGAACAATAAGATGACCAATGAATACAATAATATCAATAAACGATCACCATATTCAACATTAATTCATCGACATATTCAAAAACTATGTTCAATACTTGAACAACCAATTGAGATTCATGGTCAAGGAAATTTTCCAACATTGAATATTGTTCCAAAAGATTTTCTCGTTGAATTACGACGAGCCTTTCATTTAAGTCATGTCAATATTAAAGACATACGTCTCAATGGAGGTATGACAAGTCTCATTATCTAATTTACAAATAATAATTATGTTTTGCATAGGTGCCGCCTCATATGTTTTAACAAACGATAAATCATTTTCTTATACTGATATTGATTTCATATTTCGTTGTGATTTATCATCGGAATCGACATGGACACAAATAAAAACCATTATATGTGAATGTTTATCTCAACAAATTCCATCATCGTCTCCTCAATCATCATTTTCTCCGATTATAATTCAAGCAGCCTATGTTGAAAAAATAGTACGAGTTATTAATCCATCGAACAATGATTCATGGGCATTAATATCTCTGTACAATATCAATGGTCAAAATATTGAATTAAAATTTGTTGATCGTATGAAAAGACAATTTCAATTTAGTGTTGATTCATTTCAAATCTTGATTGATCCATTACTTGATTATTATGAACACATTTTGAAATATCAGCAGAAAACGAATAAAAAACAACAGTACCATAATCATGGTAAGCATCAGCTTGTAATGATAGCATAGAACTAAGAAAAAAAAACTAACAACACAACAGCCATTGTCCTATTTTTAAGCGGAGGAAAGGAAAGAAAAATGACGAGATGTTCTCTTGCAATGCTATTTTAAAAATAAAAGGACAAGAATAGCTAAGAATTAGTGAGAGATAAGAAAAATATCAATTATAAAATAAAATATAGATTTGACTAGATCCATTAAGTCTTATAAATATTATCTGGATCAGTGTTTTTCTTCTGAATAAAATATTTGTCTGATTGATTTGAACAAGAATACACAAGTGAAAATCTAACATTGTTGTTTTTTTTTCTATTTTTCTTGTAATTTTTCTTCTCTTTCGCTATCTAATTTTATCTTCTATTTAGAATATCGTTCATCGAAAAATAATAATCGTTATATACATCGATATCCAACTATATCAGTTGAATGTCTATATGGAAGTTTTGATGCTGCATTAATACATCTTAATCGTCGTCAAATAGTGACAACATCACCTGAAGGTATACATGGTGGAGGCTTACTTAAATATTGTCTTCTACTAACACGTGGCTATCGTCCATATGATAATGGTATATCATCATGGCAACTTGAAAAATTAATGTGTTCAAGATTTTTTATTGATTTTGCTGATATTAATGAACAAGAATACAAATTACTATCATATTTGTCATCACATTTTTCCAACGATGATTCAGCCAAATATCGATATTTACTACAATTAAGTACCATTATCGAACGAAGTACAGTTTGTTTGATGGCACATGAACGTAATTTGACATTAACATTAATATCACAATTAGCAACAGAATATTACTATCGTTTGTATGATGAATATACGACTTATCATGTAACAACAGCTGAAGTAACAGTACCGAATTCGATAACAGTTGATGTTATTTATCACAATGAATTAGATGAATGGAAATCTTTGTACACCCCATCAAAACAACAATCCCAATTACAACAGGAGGAAAATTAAAATAAGAAAGATTTTCAATCTTGATTATTCATGATCATTCCGCCCTGCGAATAAGGTCCAGATAATTTAGCCACAAAAAAAATTCAATTCAATTTGCCGGGTCTTCTGTTGTGATTGGTCGATTCAAAAAAAAATAATCAATATATATAGATATATATATTTATTTATTTATTTATATATATATACAAACTTCTGTATTATTTATTTGTATGTATGTGTATATGTGTACGTATTCTTTATCAATTTTTTGTATTATTGTCCAACAATAATACTAAAATATAAAAAAAAAACTTTAACTATTATATCCATTCTAATACAGTCTATTTTTCTGTCGTTATCGTTTGTTTTCTGTTGTTTCTCTATGGTGCGTTTATGGATATATATATATACTTATTTTTGACAAATATAAATAAAAACTAAAATAGACAGATAAATAATATAACAGAAACAGTATTATGCTACAGTTGTTTTTCTTTCAAAAAACTAATTTCATTCCATTGATAATAATGAAGCTATGACAAGCAGATGAATAATCTTGAAAAATGAATCCATGGACATATTGATTACCCAATTATATGCTTTCCTAGCAGATGCAAAGATTATGTATCAAGGTTTGGTGTTCGATATGTATTTCCCACTGCCTTAATTGCTATAATAATATAAGGAGAGAACATATAACTTTATAATCCGTAGTACAAAATATTATTCAGGTTCTCAATGTAGAACTTTGAGTTAATCCATATTTGAGTTGCTAAACGTACGTCAAAAGTAATATTTCTTTCTTTTAAAAACTACTTATATTGTTAGTGTTGAAAATTCTTTTCCGAATAAAAATTAGTCGAGTTTATAACGACGTTTTCTTCATATTTTCTTGAGAAGAAGCTGTTAGTGTAATCCCCTGTGGGTTTGAAATGTGAAACGCGATGTTACCGTTGTTGCTAATCACGGGAAGATTATAATATACTATCTATTTCGGGACACATTTCTCCGTCATCCGTTTACTTGATCCTTCAGATATGTAAAAGAGGAAATAGTTCATCTATTATCACGAGAATCTATTGATGTATTGCCCATGATAAATAGATTGATGTCAGTGATGACTGAAGATTTTTACTCCTGTACTTTAACAATCTCGTTCTATCTTGCTTCAGATATTCAAGTTAAAAAGAAACATGCCAAACTAGTCGAAGATATTTCACTTGAGAAAGAATTATGTGTTCGTTCATTGTATGTAATCTAAAGAAATCATGTTCAAGTATACTATAGACCTTGAAAAACTATAATTTCGCACATATAAATATTCTATATTTTGAAATCCATGTCTAACGTTTATTTCATTGTAATATTACTGGAAGTAATTATCTCTCCTAAGTAATATAACTACTCAAATTCTTGTTAGAAGTTGATACACTGAAAAACACAATGACAAAATAATATCATCGTAGAACAATTTTGGTATTCAACACTCGTGAATAAATTTCAACGTTCTACTACGATTTAGCTGAAGAATTTGAATAAAACTTAACGAAATTTTACATATCATTATTAATTTATTACATAGTTGAATCATCTCTAGTAAATCAATTGTTTTTCTTATTCAAAAAATTAAAGTAACGGAGGACTAA
This sequence comes from Rotaria macrura, assembly GCA_900239685.1. Taxonomy (NCBI): domain Eukaryota; kingdom Metazoa; phylum Rotifera; class Eurotatoria; order Philodinida; family Philodinidae; genus Rotaria; species Rotaria macrura. The sequence goes on from OENT01000907.1 coordinate 58,146, forward strand.
TTGAAATTAACACTTTTTCCGATTGATACTTTTCGGAGTCATATTTTAGATACAAGAATAAAATATCGATAAATTAAATTTTTCAAAAACGATTTCATGCATGTTTTACTAGTCGACGTTAATGGAATGCGTAAAATGTTTTTGAAATATTTCATTAGATATGAGATCAAACAAATAGTGCTGAATAAGATTTTACTCGTCGAAATGAAAAGAATCACTCAAGTTCTAACTCATTAGGTCACCAATATTAGGTCTTGAAGAGCAGTTCATATTATAATGATTTTTGCCAAGAGAAAAATCTTTTCAGTTAAATTATGCATGGAAAAAAAAACATTTTCATATCTCGTCATGTTAAAGTGTCTGCAAGAAAAATGTCATTATATCTTTCATTATATGAGAGAGGATGGGAATCTGATAATTTCAACACTTATGGACTATTTTCCATTAACATCCATAATAAAAATAAGAATTAACATGGAATAACTCGTTAATGAGCAACGAAATAAACGGTTTTCACATTGACAAACTGAAAATGGATGCAATGACCTTTTAAATTTGTCTCATCGGAAATCCTCTTTATTTTTTCTCTGAAACAAAACTGGTGTGAGAACATTGTTTTCTCAGCAATTTATTATCGTAAAAAATCTCTGCTTATAGAATTTACATCTCGACGAATCTCTCAAAAGAGGAATCAGCATTTCATTTAAGGCATTGTCTACAAAAACATACAAGTATCTATCAAACAATACGACCGTGGGACAAAGAGTCTAAATCAATTACATTCATTTGTGGAATGCGTTAGAATGTTTCATGAAAGAGACTATTCACATCATTACTCTCTTGATTCCTTAGAGCCGAAGAATTCCTATTTCTCTCTATGGATCGCGACAAAACAAATCTGTTGTCAAATGATTTTTCTCCTCTTAGAAAGCTCGACAACAGTAAGCGAAAAAGAATTGAACAAAATAGTTGATGATGTAAAATAACATCTGCTTTTCTCGATCTATCTAATCGAATATTACCAAAAACTTCACTTTATATAAGCATCAGAATATCATTAAGATAATATCAATAATGGAAAATATCGGCTTTTTTTCTCGTATTCCTCAATATGAAAACAAATATTTTAGAAAAGGTTTTTTTCGATGATTTCAAATGACTTTTTATTGACACATGAAACTGAATTTTGCATTTGAATACGATGATATTGTGTTCTTCCAATGACACATATCCTTTTCATGTGAAAGAGTTTATCGATTGTTCGTTGTTAACTATCTCCATCTATTTTCATTTGCTATCATATTTTGTTTTGAATTGATGAACTAGATGGATTCAAAATTAAATGATTCGCGTTTATACGTTGGTTCGTTTCAATTCGATAAATGAATCATTGATTATCTCTCTCTCTCTGTCAGTCAGTCAGTCAATCAATCAGTCACTCACATATAATTAGAAATAAAAAACAAATGATGTTCAAATACGAATTTATGATAACTCTATTGTTGCATTCAATATCGACTCCGATTCTCCTACATACTTACTTTGATTTTCTAATGATTCCTTGTCAAAAAGAAAAACTTTGATTCGAGGAAAAAGGTTTATTAGTACCGCATTACTGGGGCTGAAATCTGAAATTTACATGTATCATAAGAGTTAGAATACTGAAAAACTAGCTACTATCATCTGTAGTGAGGGAGTAGGAGATGGGAGTCTGTACTGGTAGGGATGGGCAGTTGTTAAACTTCTGCTTAAAACTTATAATCACAATTTTCTTCCTTAAATACATGTGAGCGCCATTAAAGATTAGTTCACAGGATGAACAGTCGAATGTACTGTTTTTTTTAATCATAATGACACATTTTTTAGATTTAAAAGGACAATGTCATCACATATTGGTAAAAGAAATATTGCATAATTTCAATAGAATTGATATATCTTGTTTTTTGTCATATCGAGGTGTTTCATGTGATTCATGTTCAAGAACTAATTTTCCTGGTCGACGATATAAATGTTTACAATGTGATAATTATGATCTTTGCGGCTTATGCTATGATATGAATGCTGAAAGTGAAAATCATTGTCATACTCATCCAATGCAATGCATATTAACGAAAGCAGCATACGGTTTTGAACGTTTATAATTTTATTTAATAAAAAGTTTGTTTCATGAATTTTAGAACTATTCTATGCTGGTGAATTAATATCCTATCGAGAAATAGTTTCATTGACATGTCCATATTGTGGTTCATCGGGCTTTATTTCACATACACTTTTATTGCATTGTTTAGAAAAACATTCACTTATGTTGTCAGAAACGAAGACAAATCAACTAGTCGTGCGTAAATGAATAAATGTTTGACTTAGAAATTTAATTGATCTATCTAATAGATGTGTCCTATATGTGTTGTTAATCCATTAGAAGGTTATCAATCACGTTTCGTTTCATTAGCTGATCATATAGCAAGAGAACATGATGATGGAACTTTATCGACAAATCAAATGGGACGTTTTGAAAATAAATTAGTAAATGATTTATTGAAATTGATAAATAGATGTTTTTCGTTTTTAAAGGAAGATATGGATGAAAATGAAGACGAAGATGAAGGATTACCTCTGTACATACTTGCAGAAAGACTATTTATAAAAGAAGAAAATCGTCGACAAGAAGCAGCTCGCCAAAGACTAACGCAGACAGTTGTTCGAAATGATTCTAATGGCTCCATGTTAAATAGAAATATATCATCCCAACGGCATGCTCTTTCGAGACACTCGACAATGAGAAGTTGTCGAGGTAGTCTGAGAGGTAAGCTTTTAATTTTCAAAGTTTAATAACAATGAAATATGAATGTTAAACTTCGGAATACTTTGCTTATACCTTGTTTTCTTCGTAAATGAAAAAAGTCTAAGTAATTTCTTTCCCGTATATTTCTCTAGGAAAATTTACGAGATAATGTTTCAGTGAATGATTGCATCAAACTGCATAGACTATACAAAAAAAGTGTCTAATTTAGTGACTTGTCGAATTTTATTCTCTTGAGATTCTCAAACAACAAGATATGCAGTCTGTAATCGTGAAAATCCTGGAAATCGTTACATAAGAAAGGCAAAATAATACTTTCTAAGCTCAAATATCTATCAGTTTAATTATGAAATGATGTCTCTACGAAATAAATTGTTTCATAGATATCTGTTTTGTAACGATCAATTACCTATGAATACAGACAACTCTTGTAATATAATAATGACTGCAGTCTTACTCTACAAAGAAGAGCAATATGTCTCTTAGATTTGACATCACTCTATAAATAGTTTGAAAAACTTGACTGAGAAAATTGAAATTTATCATTGAGTCGATTTCCAAAAACGTTTAGACTAAACGGACTATTCTCTTGTAGTATATAATCAAGAGTGCTGATAAAATAAATGAAAAACATAAATCTGAACATTCATTTTGATTATTTGAACAAAATTATTTAAAGTCTTTTTAAGAAGTGTGTGTTTTGTAGTTACCTTGAATAACGTGCTAGATATCGATTTATCTTTGACTGATCAATTAAAAAACGCTTAGTATCATCTCATATATCGGAAAGTCATAATGACTAGCGTTTGGAATAACTAGTGAGTATCGCATGATATCTATACTTTCCTGTGTCACATGCTTGATCATGTGTGGATTAGTATGAGGTCGAGAACTGTCATGAAGTAATTTTATATTTTTTGCACTTGATAACTTTCTTTATTTCAAAATTTCATTGACGCCAACCTTGAACCAATAGTAATACTCAGTCTATCAGTGATAAAGCTGTGTCTTATCATTTGTTTGAATATATACATAATCTTCATGACAAATTATGAAATTCGATCTCGGTCTAACTCGTTCTTAAATCTATTCGTCATTGAAGTAAGATAAGGTCTAAACATGATATTCTTGATTTCATTCAATTAAAAGTTGGATTTCTTCTTTTGGTAACGTACATCAATTAATCAATCAAATAATGAATAATCTATTTAGGTCATTTGAATAATTATCCTTATGGAACAGTATCACGTTCAACAACTGGTTCACTGCGTACACCGTTTAATACTACCATAGAAAGTACAATACCATGCGATTCATATGCAGCTATACTGTTTTCTCAGGATCCTCTGTTTGGTAAAAACATAAAGGTTAAAACTAAAGAGATACATTTCCTGTGTGTTTTTTTTTCAATCTAGATTTCGATTCTCCGTTGTCGGATTCAGCCAATTCACCATTTTTTCTTACACCATCTCTTTCAACGCATGTTCCTTCACATGAAACTACAAATAACGAACGAATAATACAAAAAAAGTATAGTCACAGTTTTTTAAATATCACATGTGAAGGATAGATGCAACAAAAAATTAGAATGTGCATAAGCATTTATTTGATCCATGTTATTTCTAATCGAATCCATTGAATACTCAATGTCGATTAGAAATTGTTTCAATCATTGATACATTCGTTCTTGATAAGATAGATTTCGTTTTAACACTTAATTTTTTATACTTATCTAGACATATAATAGGATCCAATATTGATTGAAAGTAATCTTGATATTATTTTGACTTAACACACATAGCTGAGTGCATGCATGTTTTGAAAATGAGTATTTAAATCCACTTCCAATATTACGATTTTTTTAAAAAGAAAAGGGATTATGATCGAAGCTAGAATTCAATATATTTACGTGGTAATTTATGCCAAAATTTAAAAAATATGCAAAATTAGAAGGTGGCTAATTTAGAAAAACAATTTTTTCTATTCTATCATTGTTGCTACTCTAGTTTCGTGTGACTATAACTGTCGTCAAGAAAAAGTATTGCATTGATGGATACTTTCGTGAAGGGCCTATCTCAGCTTTTAGGACCGGTACATAGTATAAGAAATTTCAATAGTTAGTATAGAAGTTTCATAGTTTTCTTCTATGCGTGAGTTTTCAGAAAAAGAGAGGTTTCTATAAATTAAATATCATTATTCACTGTTGTATCTGTTGGTATGATATTGATCAGATTCTTATGTCTCTCATTTTCTTATCTGAGAAAAAAAAACTTGATGATAGAAAGCATCAGCCATGATTCTAATTGATTTTATTCTAATGAAGTTGTTAATAATGTATCTTGTTGAGTTATGATTTATTTAAAAAGAGAAACTGTTCAGATTTCCTAGTCTGTAGACAAGTTCAAATTACCTAGAAAAGGCAAAACTAATAATTTAGCTGGTAATTTCTAGAAAATTCGTTAAAATATGGATGAACACATACAAAGCTGTAAGAATATAGTAGTTTCATATTAGATATTCATGGAAAATTGCTTTCATATTAATATTGATACATTGATTTACAAGTCTATACGAATATGAAACCATACCTTGAAACATGTAAATGACTGAGTTATATTGAAAATACGAACTTAAAATTTGAATAGAATGTTTTATATAGGTTTATTTGATTTCATCAGTTTCGAAGAAGATTGATTTTGAATAAATTCACACCAAGAAGCATGCTTCAAGAAGTTATCATTTATTGTTTGAGTGATTTAGTTTACATACACATAGATCATGTCGCATTTAACTACTTGAGAATAAATGTTAAATTTTTCGAATACTCAGCATATATTGATTGTCTATCTATCTTAGATCATATTTATCGAATATCAAACAAAAACGTTTCAATCCTATTCAACAACAATCAACACAATCGGTAGTATTGAGCGAACCGTCTCTTGCCAATTATCAATTATGGCAACAAGATATTTCTTCTTCATTTAATGACACGAATTTTTTACCTAATGCTTTTATAACAACAACTGAAAATAACAAAATAAATGCGAACATGATGAAAAATTTAGAAAATGATTCACGATCACTACTTGGAAAGTAAGTCTTACTTTTTCTCCTTCATATGCATATTAATGTAGATATATTTTTGTATTGTAGAAATCTAAAACTTGCTCATGATAATGAATCTAAAGTAGCCGATTCCGAACAGAATCATTTATTATTCTTACAATCATTATTACTTTCATTGATGAATATCAGCATTGATAAAAACCCATTGTAATAGAACTTTTTATATTAAATAAATACATTCGTTTCACGTCTCTCAGACGATAAGAGTACATCTATTTCTTTCTGCATCTTTTACTACTATCAAATGTCCGTACAGCATATGTCCAAACAATTGTCATTCTATATATTTTTTCTACTGTCTCTATAATTTGTTGACTAGCGGTCCAAATCGATCGATCAAAACTTGATAATACTATTGAAGATGCTAATTAAATAATTTAAATTGTATTCATTATTTAAGATATCTTTTGATGCAAAATAAAACTTCAGTGTGCGCATATTTTTTGAGAATAAACATGATTAGCAACATTCGAATTGTTTTCAAATTAAACAGTCACATCAGCTCAAGATATTGATTCCCAAGTACACATAAATCTATCTAAAACAACAGATCAATATGGTATCTTTTCAAACGTGAAAAATATCCATATCGTTTTGTGTTATTTCAGTAGGCCGCTACGGTCACAACATAATCGATGAAATGTTCTTCGTCTAGTGATTGACAAGATTGACTTCGAGGATGCGAACGCAGTTTATTATCACCTACTATATTCCTGGTCAGAGACTGCGTGTCGTTCATGTTTCAACATATCTACAAGTTAGATGAACAATATCTACCGAAAAATCGATTCTTGGCTGTTATCGTTCGACGAAATAACTAGTTAAAATTTTTACTTTTAATTCAATGACTCGTACCATTGACGAAGTCCTTCAACTATAGATCTAAAGTTGAACTTTCTATTATGTTGACTTACAAAGTAGTTAAAAGCCATATGTTCACTCCGTTTACTTTCCATCAAGTATGACAGTTACTATACTGTCTCAGTCGGTTGACTTGGCTGATTGCATTGGAAATTGATTCATCACGTGTGAGTGTTTCTAGGTGCTGGATTTTTTACACGCAGAATTGTGTTGCGCTATTCCAAATATTTGGCGCTCATGTAAAATCAGTTGATGATTAAGTTTCATTCGCCTGACGTGTTGTAATCTGTAGTTGATACTCGAGTTGTCATGATTTGATGAAAACGATTTTATTTTGCTCCCGGATACTTGCTTGAGACATTCCAACGCTTTGCAGAAGTACTGTTGCGAATATCGTACGATGTAATAGCTTTTCAAAGCATATTTACAGCTAAGATATACGTACGTCAACAGAATACATTCAAGTCAAACAGATAGATATCGCTAAATTTGACTAGCTGTGTGTAGAAATAGTCATCACATCTTTAGAACACATAGTCATTACCACATACTCTACGTTATATACTTTGAGACTGCCTACGTGGTTGTTTCAGAATTCATATCATAGGATGTTGTTTCATATCCTAAATAAGGAATTCAAGCTCAAGCGAAAGTGAAACCTCATATTTTTTTTGAGAATACACTTCACCGATCTACTTTATCGGGTTATAAACTGTCAGAAAGTATACCATCACGATAATAGGTTATCTTGCAGTACAGTGGCACTCCTTCAATTACACTCGGGGAACATATCGATCAAATTTTTATGAGGACGACTCCTCAACCTATGTTGGTGTGGATGTTGCTGTATTATTATACACACACAACGGTGTTTCAATTCGTAAATGAACAAGAACCGATCCTATCACTATAATATAATCATTTAAAACGGTTTTTTTTCCAAACTATAAAATGGATTGAAAAAAAAATAAGAATCAGTTTAATTATCTATGAGAAGAGAAATAGAATTGATTGTTTTTTATAGAAAATTTTATTTAAAAATTTTTATCCTAAAAATGATCTTGACAAGAACATTTTCCATTTGGATAAAAATGATGGATACGATTAGCGTCACGAACTATGATCAGACACTGATATATTTGAGCAATCATTTTTGTAACTAAATCTAAAATACAAAGCATTTTATTTAATTAAATCAACTACTAATTCTTCTACTAACGGCAATCGCCACAAACACGTAGATTTTTAACAATTTGAATACGAGTTGGTATTGGTCGTTGAATCAAATTAAACACGATTGCCAATCGTTCGCTATGTCCACATAATACTGACTCGGTTGTTTCATTATCATTTAATTCTCGACTTATCCATGCTTCATCGGGTTTATAACCATGTTCGATTAATCGAGCTATTAATCGAGCTGATTCTTCCTGAATTTCAGATAAATAAGGATTCGATCGATCATGAGCTCGAAATTTCTGTTTCAAAATAAAAACAAGACGAAAATATCATTTTCAAATTCGTTTAACTTACATAAATTTTTCCATTAACAACAGTCCAAGAAAGACCAACAACTTTTTTCGAATTTGATTGCTTTAATTTCATTCGAACATTTGATAACATGGATTTATTTCCACTTACACCATATGTATTAGCAAGAAGAATACGGGCGGATGTAAGATAACTTTCATTATTGGAAAAATTCGATTCAATAGTATGAAACATCTTTTCTGCTAATGAAACATTCTTTGCATTTCGAGCAGATGAAAGTATTGACACTTAAATTAGGTGACTTAATTTATTCGAAAATATAAAATCAAAACAACAAAGCAAATCAACTTACTGTACATTGGAATAGAAGGTTTATGAGATTGCTCATATTCACCAATTAATTGTAGTGCTCGATCAAAAAGAAAAGCTCGACTACTTGTATCAACCTACATTAAAAAAAAAAACGAAGTTATATTTAAAAGAAACTTTAATGAAAACTATTGACCATGGTTGTATAAATTTGTTCTGTTCTTTGGTTCAATGGAATTTTTTCGAAGATCTTCCACGATTGATCGAGAAGAGCCGAATGAGAACAAACATTTAATACGCATACATAAACAACATTATCTAACATATTCGATGGAATTTTATTGAATAATTCAACTGCTTCAAGACCCATGCCATTCAAACCGTACGCATTTACTTATATTAGAAATCATTTTCAATGTATTATCTTTTATATTAAAATAATAATTACTCATAGCTCCAAAAGAAATATTATCTGGATGTTCAAGCATATCAAACATTTGTTTACTTTTATCTGGTGCACCAATTTTACCCTATTGATATATTAAATTTAGAAAAATCTTAAGGGTACACTCCCTCCCTTTTGGTGACAAGAATCAAAAAAATTCGACTTCTTAATTAGCTATGCACTCTATAAATAGATTGAATAGTTCTCTTTCGATCTGCACTTGAATAAGTTCGAACTGAGCTTGCTTAGATGTGCCAATCGACTTTTACGAAGCTCCCATGTTGTACATACTTATGATTCAACTCTCCAAACTTGGTTTTTTATATGTCGAAATCAGTTTTTAACACAAAGAGTGTCATTGTTGTCGCGGAAGAGACACCCTTCTAATTTTACCCGATTGAGCTGAAATTATCAACATTGATAATTGGAAGTAGCTGACAGAGACGAAATCGAGCGTTTTCCTTTCTGACTTTTCTATCCAGATGTATAGGATTATGAAGTACAGAACCGAGATGTTCTCATGGAATCTTGGATTATTTTTCTTATAAAAGAAAAAGAAAGTGAGACTTTTTGAGAAGCTTAGTTTAACCTTTGGGGAATAGACTCAGAAATCATAGGAAAAAATTTAAGTCGAGTCAGATGAAAATTTAGGGGGTCGAACTGGACTGCAATCCAATTCTATGGAAAACCGAAAAAGAAGTGATTCAATTTTTTCTTTCATTGAACACGTCTCTCATTATTTTGTGCTCGATCATTGGTGAAAACTTCAGCTTGATCGTTCGTAACGTCTTCGACAATCAGAAGCGGTCCGAAAAGAAGAGAGAGTACCCTTAGTCGATAGATGTTAAAAGAAATTTTACCCATAAATCAATTAATCCAACTAGAATCCATGGATTTTTTAAGTCTTTTGACATGTCATGAAGAAATGTTTGGCATAATGAAAGATCACCAACTTCTGACAATGCATCAATGAGTAATACATAGCAAATGTCATCTGGAGTTAAATTTTCTTGCTTCATTCTTTGAAATAATTCCAAAGTTTTCTCTGGTTGATCTTTAACATTGTAAAATTTCATCATTGATCCGTAACAAACAATAGATCGATTCATTTGATTAAATAAAGATTCAGCACTTTTAAGATCATCACATTTAATAAACATATTTAAAACCATGTTTAATAACTCATTTGAGTCAATGAAATATTGATTAAATACTTTTTTACCCAAAGTCAATGCATTTTCAGTTTTTAAATTAGCACAGGCATTGAAAAATGTACGCAAAATAACTTTGCAAGGCTTTTTAATTTGAAAAAAAAGATCAATAGCTCGTTCTTCCTGTTTGCTTAAAATAAAACCTGGAAGAAAAAAACCTAAACTAAGATAGAATAGATCGTCTTACCGTTCATCATTACACTATAGGTAACTGAATTTTTCTTCTCTATTTAGGTATGCACCAGTGCCAGTCGACTGGGTCCCAGTCCGACTGGTCACCAGTCGGACCGATACCCCAGTCCGACCGGTTACCCCAGTCC
>OENT01000908.1:0-45667 GCA_900239685.1 Rotaria macrura
CTTGTTTTTCATGGAGTCAAACATGGCCACAGTTATAGATCTCAAGATTGTACAGTTGATTTAATTCGAATTATTTTTGAATCATCTTCATTGGCAAAGTCAATGTCATGTGGTAGAACTACAGCACGAGCAATTGCGTGCAAAGTACTTGGTCCTTATTTTACAACTATAGTTATTGATGATTTATTAAAAGCACGATTCTATTCATTGTCTATTGATGCGTCAAACAAAGGCAGTTGCAAAACGTTTCCGTTTGCCGTTCAATATTTTTCTGAAACAGGTGTTAGTCGAGGTAATAGACTTTCGTTATTTGAAATTTTACTTTTTTGTGCGATGTCTGAATAAGTTTCATTTGATCTTTTAGGACTAATAGAGTTTATCAATGATTCAAATGAAACTGCCGTTAATATTTTCAATAATATATGTGAAGTTATTGATAAATATAAATTAAAACTTGAAGATTTAACTAGTTTTGGTGCTGACAATACCAACGTGAACTTTGGAAAACATCATTCAGTATTTCAATTGTTAAAAGATAAAGTACCTCATCTTTTAAAAGGTAATCATAAGCATGTATCGCACAACTTTTTAATCCATCTGTATTCGAATTTTGAACTGTACGTTTGAATTGCTGTATTTTAGGTAACTGTTATTGCCATGTACTGCATAATGCCGTACACACTGCCCATGATGATTTACCAATTGATATCGAAGCCATTCTATGTAAATTGTATTCGTATTTTTCCAGATCCGCAAAACGCATGGAAAATTTGAAGGAATATTTTGACTTCGTGCAAGTTGATTTTCAGGTAAGTTGTTTCATCAAAAATATGAAAAAAATTAGGTGGGCTGATTACAAAACATTAAATATCTTTTTCTTAAGGNAACAGATGCACAACGAATTTTAAAAACTTTCTTTAATAATGATGATGGTCTTTGTATCTTGTACTTTTTACAAAATGTTCTTTTTGAAATCCAAAAGGCAGAGTTACAACTGCAACGTTCGTATACAACAGCAATTGATCTTCATTTCATTATTGCAAATCTGCTCAATAAACTACAGCGTAAATTATCCGATAAATATTATGGTAATAGTACACGTTTAGTGTTAAAGCAAATAAAAGAAATCGATGAAACGAAATATGAAGAATTAGAAACCGCATTCGATTTATTCATTAATAAAATAATCGCTTATGTTAAATCTTATTTCGATGTAAGTGGTGCATTTTATGAAAAATTATCTTGGTTTAATGCTCAATCATTTGACTTTCTTACTTGGAAAAATATTGTCGATATTACTGATATGATCCATATACCTGATTTAGATGAAGATCAATTGTATAGTGAATTTTATGATATAAAATGCTTTTATGATAGTTTAAAAATGAAAAATGTAAAATTAAGTGATCAAATTAAATTCTATATCTCAAGTAAAACAAATGATTTTTATTCATCGAGCATTAATGATGAAACTGTTGTATGCGATGATGATGATAGTGAACACATTATTTCACTATCAAACAACCAAGGTGAAGATTTAATTAGATCTGATCAATTATGGGCATACTTATTAAATACTAATCCAAGTGCAACACCAAATTTGAAAAAACTGATCTGCTATGTCTTTTCTATTCCATGTACAAATTCTTATGTAGAAACAATTTTTAGTCACATGAAACATTTATGGTCAGATTATCGTAATCGAATGGATATAGAATTAGTCAATGCTGAACTTAAAATAAGAATGAATGGTGATTTTTCTTGTGATCGGTTTTATAAACATATATTATTTCAAACAAACTTTTTGAAACAAATTCGTAAAAGTGCTAAATATGACTAATAGTAACAAGTCCATGCTACATTATTTATTTTTTCGTTGAATTTATTAACTTCAAGAGTATATCTATATATATTGATATTATCTACTTTTTGTACAAACGAGTTTTGAATTTAGTGAAAAACTTTGACACTATGTGTCTTTTATTATTTTTTTGTATTAGCTAAACGAGATTTTCATGATATTGTCTTTCTTTATAGTGAACCACCATCGAAAATAAATTATACGTCGACGAAAAATAACGTAGTGAAACATTCGGTGCCATTAGATTAACATACTACTCAACAATTTGGAAAAAAATACTCTTTCTGAAAAAGTTCTGATTTTCCAAAAATAATTTCTGATCGTTTTCTGATTTTTGAAAAATATTTTCTGATTTTTGAAATTTCGATCTGGCCACCCTGCACAGAACCTTTACTATTACCCAATTGTTATCATTGTTGAAATTGTGTTAAGATCTTTACGATAGTCAACAAGTTTTTATAAAAGTTGAAGTTAAAATGAATTAGCAGAGGAATCCAAGAGAAAAAAATTTTATCGCGTTTTCCTCTCAGTCTCCCTGTGAAATCCTTTAGTCCCTTTAGTCATTTCAACGTTCCTCTTCTTTATTTAGTATCTTCCTTTAAGATATGTTATTTCTTGTAGTCCATGAAGCTCTATTTCTTAATTAAGTGATTTTAGACCTTTTAGTCCCTTTTGTTCTTTGGTCTTTTTAGTCTCTTTAGTCCCTTACGTACCTTTGATCACTCAAATACCGAAGATCGCTAGAAGGACTAAAATTACTAAAGGGATTGAAGGGCTTAAAAGGACTAAATGTGGTATTGAGACTGAAGTTCTTATAGGACTAGAGTCCATGAAGGGAAAATAAGGACTACAAGAAAAGGAGACTTGTCTGTAGTGAAGTGAAGGAAGGATATGTTTGAAGGAGGTAAGGGATGAAAGGATGAACGAGATAAAATTCATTTTTCGTGGACCTATGTGTGATTCGGATTGCGATATTATATTCACAACAACATAAAAAGGATACACTTGTTGTGCACGTTGAATTCAGTAGTCGACAACGTAAAAGACTGCTTTGCTTTTCTTGGAAGATTCAGAAACAACTATAATTCAGTTAGGAATGTCTGAATATGACCAAAGCAAAATGCCTAAAGCAAATTAAGATCTCAATAATCTGAAATCAATGCTGAATTCAGTCATCCAACGTAGATATCGATACTGAAACATGATCTGCTTATCCGATGTCAGTACTTCGATTTTTATTGATGCAATAAAACGTTTTATTATAAGATCGTTCGGTGTCTACTCAATATTAATGCGTAATCTTCATCTCCTAAGTAACCAAAAGATAGCTACCTATGTCGTTTTAATCGTTTTCTTTTCATAGATTCCTGAGAAAAAAAGCATCCTATATCTATATTTGCTTTTTGGAAATGCTCATCTTCTATTCATATTCTCAATAGATTAGTATCTAACACATCGTGTTCGTGCCATAAGATGTATCAACTTTTTCAACATAGGCGTCAGTGTTAAATCTTCAATAGAATTTATTCCATGGATAAGCGTCGATGGAAATTGTTATTCCATTTAATTCTTAAGATCTGTATCTATGCGAGAAACGCTTATGGGATGAGAATTGATATCGTTCCGAGTAGAAAAAATTATTAGATGTCAATACGTCTGATATTTCTTGAGACTTTAAAATAATTTGACTCTTTTCTATGACTTCCATATGTTTTACCGAAAAGTTTCGAGTTTACATTGAACATAATCTAGATAGTATTGATGCCCAATCTTCTAATCACGTTTTCGTGTTAATAAGGAAAAGACCATATCGTATACAATTATTTCTCAAAGATTATCAACATAAATTAGGATAAAGAAAAAGTTCAAGTCAGTAAGTATGATTTTTCAAAAAATAGTATTCTATTTCCAGTAAGCTTGATATTCATAATGACCAGAACCAATATAAACTATTATCACACCATCATTAAAATTATTTTCAATCCTATATTTATCAGTAACATATGTCGGATCGTTCGACCAGACTAATTCGTTCCCTTCGATTAATCTAACACACCGAGCTTTCGGAAATAAAGGTTCCAATATGATTTTAGCTTGAGCATTAGCTGGAATGGTGAGACGAACTCGAATAGATTTAGCTATCGTGTCACGCTCATCACGTGTATATGCGACATGAACAAGACCAAAGAAAGTATTCAATTGACTATCAACTTTGACTAAGAGATGTTTTTTGTTTTCCGATGCCATGCGTGGTCGAATGATGATAGTAGAATCCAAAGTAAGATCGATACCAACTAAATGAGAATAGAACCATGCACCAATACTTCCGAACATGATATGATTTCGTGAGTTCATTCCGGGACCTTGAAATGGTGCATCCCAAAGCTCCCACAAAGTAGTAGCGTTCTCATATGGATTATTGAACATGTAACCGTAGGATGGATAGGTGATCGAGGATATTAATTCAAGAGCTAGATCATGATATCCATTGTCAGAGAGAAGCGGGAAAAGTTGAGCCGTACCGATGATTCCTGTCGATACATGATTACCTTTTTGAGTTATGTCCGATACTAGATGTTCTAAGACGAGCTCACGGACGTTCTTCGGTACTACATCGGGTAGAGCTAATGCAAGTATTTGCGCAGTTTGCATACCATCGGCATAGAAATTAGACGTACGATTGAAAAATACTTTATGAAATTCTTCAGCTAGTTGCTGATAGAATACAGAATATGCTTGTGTATCATTAGTATAGCCAAGTATTTGAGACATATTGATCAATAATGAAATATCATGCATGAATGCGAATGATGAAACGAGAGAACCATTTGTTCTTGGTTGAGGTGACGGTGTGACCCAGTCACCATAGGAATAGAAGAGATCAGCCAAACCTGTCGATTTGTAAGCCATACGAACGCTTTCAATATATGAACGAATATTTGAATAGAAATTAGACAATATTTGAATATCTTTATAGTGACAATAGAGTTGCCAAGCTATGGTTGGCAGAGCCGTTCCCCAGTTAGGATCAGCTGGATAATCACCATCACTGAACGGTACTGTATCAGGTACAGCACCATCAGCTCCTTGACTATCAATGATCGAATTCAGAAAATTAATATATAATTTGATCAAATCGAAATTATACAAAGCCTCATTCACCGTTAAGGCTGCATCACCCATCCAGCCTTTGCGCTCTTGTCTTTGTGGGCTACGCATATTTATATATATATATATATATCGAGAGAGACAGAAAGAAAGAAGTTGAATAGACACGTGCAATGTATGATCTACTATTCTTACCAATCTGTAGGCAATGACATCAGGTTACTCAATTGACTCCATTGGATATTATGCTGAATCTGATTGATGATCGGATTACTTGTGATAAAATGACCTCGCAATGCTGTCTCACTATGCACTACGAGACATTCAACATCGTCGATACTTATCGGGCTCGGCGAATTAAGGATCGAGATATAACGAAAACCGTGATAGGTAAATCTAGTGGTATAGAAAAAGAGCAAACCTATACTGAACAATTCAAGGAAAACTAACTTACCGAGGTTCATAAGTTTCACCAACTGGATCTCCACGTAGTACATAAGTATCAGATTGTGTAGCACCAAGAAGATTTTCCGTATAGATTTCACCGTATGACTGACTGAACATACAGTTATATATATATACGCGAATTTCGATCATGATCATAACACTCATTACTGACGATGACTCACTTCGTAGAAGTTATGGGTTGAGTTAAAATTTCTCCATGACGTATATAAATGCCGACACCACGTGGACCACGAAATCTGAAGCGACACCAACCAGCCATATTTTGACCTAAATCGAATACTTGAACTCCTAGAAGAGAGAATTAGATATTGGACATAAAATCGTTCTCCATGATTGATGAAACCTATGGTTGGTGACCACGTAGCAATCGCTTTAAGTGTTCCATTCTCAGCTAACAGAACTCCTCGTATTTCACCAATATCTTCTGGTGACAAATATCCGCCAATAGGTCTGGTTGCCACCTCAAAATGCAATGCATCAGGTCCGGCACGAATTGGTGGCATATCTTGCATCACGATCTGACCGTGTAATGTCTCATTGACTGGGGATAACATCTGTTCGGCTGGCAACCAAAACGAAAGAGAATCATTGAATCCTACTTGTGCCCAATTGATACGATCATTACGACCATCGACAAATTCTCCGTTGTAAATACTATCGTGTTGAATGGCATTTTGACGACCTATCCAAGAGCAATCACTAGACACATGCATCTCATCCCCATTTTCGAACATAATTTGCAGGAAAAAGACGAAACGAGCAGGACCTAAAATTGATCGGATGTAATTCGTTATTATCAATCTGATTATGATGAACATTCTTCGTACCGTAGGTTGGCTCAGGTGCAACTGGAGGTGTATATTGTTCTTGATTGTACCAGCCATTGCCCAAACGGACGCCTACGGCATTCATACCACACTAAATATGAGAGAAAATCAATGCACGTAGTCAAGATTTAGAACTGGTCTACTTTGATGATCGACGATAGATCAAACGAAACTAGTAACGTTCGTTTTTCGTATACTGTCCAGCCAGGATCCAATTTACGGCTCGGATCTATTTTATCTCCATTGACATACAACTCATAATAACCAAGGCCAGATATATAAGCTATAGCCGATTGAATAGAACTACTATTGGAAACTTGAAATTCTTTGCGTAATTCATTCATATTAATTTGATTTGAGCCAATCCACATCAAACTGTCGATTTTGTTCATTATATATGAATGTATACTAAAGATAACGGTTCGAAAATGTATCCAATTTGTCCATAGACTTGCTTGACTCGACTGTGTTGTCCAAACTCGTAGTCGAAATCGATAATAAGTGGCCGATTGAAGATTATCGGTTAAAGCTACATGTACTGATTGATTCGATATTACTTTTTTACTATCCCACAGATTCGCACTTGATACAATTTGCAGTTGATACGCTATCTGCTGTACATTTCGTTCGTTGTGTGACATTGGTATTTTCCATGTGAATCGAGGACGAGCAGTGTTGATCACCAGATCTTTTGTTGTATCAACCTTGTAGTGATCTATTCGAATATCGTTTGGAAAATTGGACAATTGAGAAGAAACATGTGCTCCGACGCAAATAACAGCAAGTAAGTAAACACCGAACATGTTACATAAAGAACAAGATAAATGTTTACTAGGTCACATATTGTTACTCGAATATAAGCCAACACTACACATATATCTTATCTACTTCATCTGAATCACCAGTGTGCTTCTTGATGTATACCATAGACAGGAAAAAATCCGTGAATATTTGCAAGGTATTTGTCTTCAGTTCACTGAATCAAACAATGAGCGTATATAGCCACACTAGAGGATATTATGAGAGACTCGACAGAAATCAATAACACACAAATAACAGTGATCACTACTGAACCATATCTAAGGGTCGAGCAATCTGATATATTTAGATATGTTTAATATGGAGTATGCCCGTGAATTTTTCTTATTAACAATCATTCAATACTTCAGTGTTGCTAGAAGAATTGTTGACTGATATATTCTATAGGCCTGCGGTGGTTCACACATGTCTAAGAAAGGAGAAGCTAAGTACATACAATAAAAAACTTATACTAAAGCAATACCCTTTGAAGAATTTCATTTTTGACTGGCTTCGATCTCTGGAAATATTTTGATCTTAAAAGTGTGCGAGTTCGAAATTCGATATAAATGAATAGCTTGATGCCGAGTTGCATTTTAAAACAATATTCAATAACAAAAAACAGCGTTATAAAGTTACAAAACGAGTCAGTCGAAGATATTTGAAACTGCTGAACTTCTCGACACAATATCTTTCCTCTCCAACTGATTGAATCATGTTCTCTACAGGTAGATAAACTCGATTCAGATTAGTAGAAGCTCAAGGAAGCAACTGACTTTAATAGCATTTATCGAAGAAAAATTCCTCGATTCCCTGTAATGTAGTTCCTTCCAAGCAATTCGATGCTATAATAAATAAGACCAAGTTCGTGATTCTGCCTATCTGTATTACTTCAAAAATTCTGTTCTCATCGGTGAATTCTTCCTTCGTGTTACATGAACATATTATTATATATAGAACGTAAATTCTTTCGAGGACACGAAAAGTTTCTTATCTTCGAGATCTCTATTCTAATTTTTACCTACCTAAACCGTAGAAATATGCTATTTAATCGAGAAAGAACAAAAATTCAGAAAGTATGTCTTCTATTGCCAACTCCAACTGAAATCTTTTTGGACAATAGTCCCTAGCTTTATAGATAAAGATGAAGAATATTATTTGTAATTTCACGCTGAAAGATTAAAGAGTATATCCTCCAATGATAAATATGTCCTAAGCATGCAGAATATCAAATGTTGACTGTTGAATTATTGAAGGGCGCTATTTTTGAAAGTCATGATAGTATAATTCTCGAAATAATTAGTTCGATTTATATGGCTATGTTAACTCATATTTCGAAGAGAGAGAAAAAAACAATATTTTAATCATGCGATAAATATTAGCGAGAAACCATATTATGATCATCATTCATACAGTTCAGTTAATTCAACTAGTAAGTGCCAGCCGAATCTGACACATTATTCTTTTAATGCCAACAAAAGAATCATCCCTTCAAGAGTAATGTAGCAGGATTGTTCTAACTGATTTCTAACCTAAGTAGGTCTGTCAACTCATACTGAAATAAAATTATGTTCCATGTTGAAGTTACGTCGAAAATTTTCAAATATATCAATTTATTTAGATTAAAGTGATTCTAATTCATTTGGGCCTATTCTATGGACTGACATGATCGTACGAAGAGAGATATATAAAGCAATCGAAAAAGCCTCATTTATGTTTACTATGAATAAATTCATTTTTGACTTTGAGAAACTTCTACAGCAGTTTTTTAATATTCTTCGGATCCAGCGAAATGAAAATAAATCTAGGTAAATTAATTTTCTTATGAACATTCCTCATTTTTTCTTCCAACGGTTTTAAATTATCATTGAATTGCATATCCTCTTACTGGTTTCATCTATTCACAAAGAATATTAGTAGCATGCGAAATCATGAAATTTTCGTTGATTGTCAGTTTCTTTTAGAACTTTTTCGATGTCATTCACTTCTCTTACGATAGCGATTATTGACAGGAGATGTTACATAGAATATTCTACTGTAAGATTTTTTAATACAACCCTATCTGTTTACATATTGATCTGTCATCAACAGTTATTATCAAATGTTGATTCTCTTTGAATATGACATGGTTATTTTCATCATTCATTTGTTTTACAAACTATAGAAAAAAATACGACCTTAGATTCTGTTAATATTTTGGATTTCGTTTCGTTCTTCACACTTGATCTTATCGTTTATATAAATGAATTGAGTCAATTCATTGAACTAGATGATGTTATCGTCGCTTCATATTGGTTATGTGTGCGTAATGTTTATGGATTATCAAGATTTGGAAATAGTCCGCCACGCCGCCACATCTTACTTCTCAACTTTACAACAGTTCTTCTCAGCATTTTTTTATCTTATACATACAATGATACATATCATGATGGCTTACGAGTTTCATTCTTGCTAGCAAACCTAAAATTGAATTTTCTAGTGTTATACATCAAATCTTCTGTTTACTAGTAGACATAATTAAGATGAACAATGAATTTAATGAGCGACTTGAAGGATGGCTTCTTAAGATTTGTGTTCCATTCGAGAAATCCATAAAAATAGTAGTAAGACTCACGAATGTATATTTAATATTGTTATTACGTAGCAAGGCAATTAGGAGAGAAACACATATTCTTCAGTAACATGGAAATCACAGAACATGACATAATAGTAATCCCGTCCGTTTTATTTTCTATTCAGCATAAAATATCAATCGTCTAACACTAAATTGAGAAGGATAGCAAAAGTGGGGTTCGATTTTCGTAGGGATGGATGTGTACGAAAAAGTACGCAACACTTCAGATTCGCGCAAATGTTCTCATCATCGTTTTTCAATCGGACCTTCACATAGTAACCGTTTGATGTCTTTTTCATATTCTAAAATCCTTCATATGTAAATATGATTGAATTAGGAAATCCTGATATTTATTTCGATTACTCATCGAGATAATGAGCAGAAGCATAAAGTACTTTCATAATAAAGTACGAAGTCAAATCCATGTACGACTGAATCGGCTCATGAATACAACCGAACATTGAATCCAAAATAAGTGCTCAACTCTGGTTGCACTCTTAATTGTACGTTGCGTTAATTGCTGCTAAAAATGACATAGAAAATAGTAAGTTTCACCAATCGAACAATTCATTAATGCACATCAGAGGCTTACTGTATATTGTCTCATTGTCCTCTGTTCAATTTGACCTGTGTAAAAAATGAAACCATTCATTTAGATGAAAATTCAGAAGATCGTACATGCACAAGTCTGTTCTCTATGTTCAGCACCCGAATGATTTAGGTCGAGTGTCACTAACAGATCAGGGAATAAATAGTGCATAACAATTTTGTATAAAGTTCACGAAAATCGAGTAAAGTATCCTTGAAATTGAAATATGTCTGCTACTTTACACATTTACTTTAAGTTTCAGAAGGATTAAAATGAAGCCTTCTTATCATCATACTGATATAAATGTAATTTATTTAATTGATCAACATTTGATATCAAGTCTTACTGTATATGACCATTTATCGTGTGTCGAATTTTACTTTTATTCTTCGATACAAATTTCGACTGTGTCCAGTTGATAATTTTGACTTAACCCTTTCCGGCCGGATGGTACCAAATGGGCACATTTTGAAATTGTTTTATTAAAAATTGTTTCAAACTAGTGTTGAACATCGTTCTCGTATAATGAAAATTAAGGGCACCAATGCCACAATTTATTCACCTTTCATTCAGGATAAATGCACTTTGCTTTCTCATAGCAGCATGATGAGAGCAGAGTGCCATGGAGAATCTCCACAGACAGAACTATCACTGTTTCGAACATCTAATAAAAGTCGATATTCGAAGTACCAAGTGTAAAACTTTTGTTGATAGATTCTCTGTTTCCGTCTCTACTAATGACAGTGTTTCCATAATGAATTATATAAGAAAGAACAAGAATGTTACCTTTTGGTCACATCCGGACATAACAGTACAAACATGTAAAAACATCTACCTTTTTCCTACCTAAAGAGATTTGATGGTTTATACTTTTTCTTAATCCATACCATGAATTTAATACAAAGATTATGTTTCTACCTATTATCTCGATGCCTCAACTTAGTAATTGGTAGAATAGTGTGAAATGTCACTGAATGATGCAAAATTTTGTCTGTTTTCTTGAGATAAGACCTAGAATTTATAGATGCTCTGGGAGTTCTCGAAGCATTCAGCAATAATTGTGAATGGTAAGTTATAATCGAGTTCGAAAACTCCCAAAGCTTCTCTAAATTCTGAGTCTTATCTCAAGAAAACAGGCAAATTTCGCATAATTCCGCAATGTTTCACAATATTCTATCGATAATTCAGCTGAAGTATTGAGGGAAGATGTAGAAACATAATCTTTGTTCTGGTTTCATGGTATGGATTAAGAAAAAGTATAAACCATCGAACTCATCTAAGTAGAAAAACGATCAATTCTTTTACATGTCTGTACCGTTATGGCCGGATATGACCAAAAGGTAGCATCAAGTGGTTTTGTGACCGTCATCTTCCCAGAATAGAATACCAGATTTTCGATATCTACGCAGTGATTGAAGTCTAAATACAATGGTGAATATTTTTTGCGCTCATTCTTCTGGTAGCCAGTCAGAAACGGTTAAGCATCATGTATGATATGTAATGAATGAATATCCTAGAATAAAATCAATGTTGTGATTGCAATCACAACTATGAAATAATATTTGATCGTTATTGTAAGACTTGTTTTCTAACGCAACTCAAATCGATGAGATGGCAGTTGTTTCATATTCGACATGCAATGAGTAGTTCACTTTTCTTTTTTTAAGAAGCTAAAAAAATGTCCTTTTTGTGTTTCTTAATGACTGTGGATTGCATGACAATGTAAAAAAAAACAACATACCAACGATCTATAAAAAAAACTAGATTCGTTTGGCTTCGCTTCAATTATAACTTTATGCGTGTTCAACTTACTAAAACAGCATTTTCTTTTGAAACAGTTAATTTTTCTATTTTGTCAATTTTTGAAAATAACACACTTCTTTACTTCTTTCATGACTGAAACGTTGCTAACAAAATGTTCGCATTGCAAGAAAATGAGCGTAGCTCCTTGCGATGGATGTAATCACCAATTTTGTTCGACACACTTTCGAGAACATCGTCATTATCTCGATCAGAAATTCGCACAATTATATCATGACAGAAGTAATCTACCCAACTATATTGTGGATCATTCATCAAGAATCAAGCAGACTCAACTCAAGGTATTACTCAATGATATTGATCAGTGGGAAGAACAAACATTGAATATTGTCACACAGACAGCTGATCGCGTACGAAACCGTATTAAGAGATTAATGACATTGAAAACTTCGACTATCAAAACTGACTTAGATCAAGTTTCAATGGAACTAAGATTGTGTAAACATGAGAATAATTATTTCGAACAAGATATTAAACAATTGAGTCAACGGCTCAAACAAATTCAAATCGATTTTGATCGGCATCAATCTCGAATCAAACTACCTGTTTCACCCATTAAATTCAATTCATCACTTCAAAGTTCACATGAGTATGATATTCGTCATGGCAAGGAATACTTTTTCGGTGGAAAACTTCTATGTAAAGAACATCAAATTCACTTGAATGAATTCTATGGAAAACCAAATCAAATGTGGCGACTAGTTTACAAAGCTACACGAGACGGATTTTCTAGTGCCGATTTTTATCGCTGTTGTGATAGAAAAGGTGCAACATTGACCGTAATTCAATCATCGAGTGGTGATCTATTTGGGGGATATACATCCGTTGATTGGAGAACCCACAACGATTGGACATGGTCTATGGATAGGGATGCATTTTTATTCACACTAATTAATCCACATAAAATCTTACCTACTAAATATCCAATAAACAGTGAGGGAAGAAATGCAATCGGTTGTAAGGCGAGCATGGGACCAACTTTCGGTCTATGGGACATATGTACTTTTTCAAATAGTAATCAAAATGGTCGAAATAGCATTATGTTTCCTAATGACTATATTGATTCCACAGGAAAAGGACGTCTGACTTTTACCGGTACACACTACTTTAAGACTGTCGACATTGAAGTCTATGCTCTAAAGATCAAATAAGTTTTGACGAACTCGAAAAGAAATGGTTGATATGAACACTTATTTAACATTTGAATGAATTCAAATTCTTTTTTTCATACCTTTAACAAGTTTACGCGTTGGTTTGTCTCTATATCTAGTTGACTTCACTTAAAAGATCTGAATTTTTCATTACTAATAGTTCTTAATCGTACAAGATCTTCTTTTTTACTATATGTATCTCTTTAGATTATTTTTCGAATATCTAACTTGAATACAATATTATGTTCTGTAGAAAAAGTATTGCTGCTGATAATCTTATATGACATGTTCTATTGATAGGACTTGTGCAGCTGTTGTACATTTGCCAAGTCTCTAGTCATTCAAACAATTCAATCGTGGATAAAAAGGAATCGTTGTATACATAAAGCTGATGTGTTTAGCATTAGGTGAGATGATTGTGCGATATCAATTTCGAGATTTCGTCGGAAACTATAGACGAAAAGCAACATCAAAGCATTATTACATGTATCGATAAATAATTAGAACATCTTCATCGCTACAATAATTATCAATCATATGTCAAAAGGCACGTAGGATGAATTTATCAAATGGTGTAGAAAATTATTTATGTTGATATTGCAGTACACAATAACATGATGTGTACTCGATATAATGGTACAAACTATAATGTGAATTTTTTCTGACGTCTACGATATCATCACATATCTGGGCAGATGGATTGAAAATGTTTCTATCGAAAAAAAGAAATTATGGATCACTCATTAACATGAAATACGGTTGCAATAATATAGACTATGAGCAATAATATAACATCTATATTTCGTAAAGATAATTTCGAACACTGTATAACTTCATAGATAAACAACACTAAAGAAAGAGCAAAACAGTAACTATCTTTGATAGTTATCAACTTTTACGTGATCCGTCACGACATATAATACTCCCAGTATTACAAACATGTTCGAAAATATCAAGGCATTGAACTATCGTACAGTAGTAGCAGTAGTGATTACATCAATATTTTATTCATTCATTCTTTCTTTCTTTCTTTCAGATTGTATTGCTTCTCGTGTATTGAAAAGCAATTACAATAAGTTGTAATTCTCTTCTCTCAATGCACATGCAAAGTTAGATACAAACAGTCAGCATTATTAATTTTTTGATAAAAGAAATCTTTGCACATCAAAGTCAACATTGACCAGTGCATTTTATGACTTTGTGGTTGTCATCTCTACGAAGCCACAAATTCGTCATGCACACTATTGAAAATAGGCATGAGCAAAACATACATTTGCAGAATGGCGAAACCCATCAGCAAACACTGGAACACTTCAGTTGGAATCTTTTGAAAAGTGTGATTTTCTTACGAGTGATGCAATGAATAGCATCTATGCATGTGTTTTATATGTTCCTTTTAGAAACAAATATAACACAAACAGTTTGCCATAGTTTCAATGTAGTTTGCGCAAAAAAACAATAATTATGAAAGAATCGAGAATCTCAAAGAAAAATAATTTTCTTTTGTGTACATATTGGAATAAAGATATGAATAGTTTCTTGACTACAAAGTAAATAATAAATTTTGTCATCATATCGTAGAAGGTTGATCAAATGTATTCTATTGAAATGCAATCTAATTAGATTTCTAAAATCATCATTTATAGACAGAGAAAATCGAAGACAAGAAGTATCAAGGAAAGTTTTTACTTTCAACCCAACAAAACACTAGTCACTTTTTTTTTCAAAGTATCACATGAATCAACTCATCGATCATTTAATTGTCGATTATCCTCCTAAAACTGTCGTTTTATCGATTTGTTTTGCTACGTATTTATTAATTTTAATATCATAAATAGGAAGATCCACGGACGTCAATCATCGGTTGGGCTTTGATAAACTTGTAGAAGTGAATAATATACAACTCATAGCTGTAAACTAACTTGTTTGATGTTTCAAATGATCATAGTTTATTATGGAATAAATTTTTCAAATATTCATCATTATTCTAGATGGACAAACATTACTATGGTAAACAATATGCTGATTTCACCCATATCGTTTGCTTATTCCTATAAAATTCACTACTCATATTAGCATTTAGATGCGTCAGATTTAAAAGAGATCAGTTATATCCGAATCGGATGCGGACAATAATCGCGACTATATCGATGTATGACTATTTTCCGACACTTTACATGTACGACTTGGATTCCATTATCAGCTTGTAAAGATCGTGAATGTACACGGTACCTTAAATTCCCCTTTTTCAAGAACATCGAACGGTCTCAAAGTCTATTTCTTCTCAAGTATATCTCATTTTTTTTACTTTGCAATTCAAACACGCGAAAAGATCGAGAAGACGATTATTCTACATCGAATGCATTTCGTATCTACTGTACAAGAATGATTTTGTTGCATATACGTAAGTAAACGGTTTTATGTAAGTGTAGTTGCTACTTGAGCATTATGTACATTTAGAGAAAATCTTAGTTTGGTTTTAATGAGAGTAATGGTATTCAATAAAATATGAGTAATTATAAAGCATTTGAATCGGATGTGTTTGATAAAAACACCATAGTTTGCTGTAAATTATGACAGTTATCCAATTGTTATCAGTACAGATCATGTGCACATGTACATGATCACTTAACATATCGACCAGAATCGAAATATCCGCTAAAAGATATTGAAACATTCCGAATGAATATAGGAGTTGACCATTGCACTCTAATCGTTTTTTGGTTTTTCATGAAGTAAAAGAAACTAAAGAATTTTTAAGTAGCAACCATCAGACTGTTTCTATAGAAGAGAGATCGACTCATATACATATGCTTGCAATGACTATTCTTCTTCAACTGGTTTTTGACGTTTCGAACAAAAAAATATACTTCACCATATCAAGTCGGCATATTTGAGAAATGTATTCAACATTAAACATATTCCTATCGACTAGTAGCTCGTAATTCACGAATTCAAGTCGAGCAACAATATATTAAATCACAAATATTACTTGAATTACTAAAGCTACTCGAATTACAGTGTTCTAATTTGAAAATTTATTAGTGGACACTTCTAAATGCTTGTTTACGTTGCTCATCGGTATCTTGTTAAAAGCAACGAATATACCATAATAGTTAAATAATGAAGAAAAAAACATGAACAGTTCGAATCGTTACCAATTAAAGTATGCTGTCGGTTGATTTTGAATAGGGCTAACATTTTAACAAGAAACAAAAATGACCTAAATTTGCATAGATCTAGACATTCAAGACATACCCTCCATCGACAGGACTACCTCCTTCGCAACCACAACATGGAATCCCACAGATACAACAACCATCAGATCCTGCACCACAACATATCTATTCAAAACAAAAATCGTGTTTCAATACATACATGAAATCTTATCGTAGCAAACTAACTGGAATACACATGCTTCTTTACGCACGTTAATTGACGCACTTAATACCGTTTGAATGCGTATGTAGTTATATAATCACGATGACAAAACATATTAACGATATGCTTGAATGCAATCACATGCGTTTTCTCTGTTTGTAAGCTTCACCCGTTTAGTTATAAATCATCTTTTGCGTTGTTTAGATAGTGTTGCACTTGGAATGTACCTGTGGGAAATTCATTTGAACATAATTTTGATTTCAGAATGATTCACGAAAGTGTTTTCCTGTTTTATAATTCTCTTCTCTGAAATAATATTCTTGGCTACGACTCATTGTGTTCCTTTCGAATTCAGCACGTGGTCCCAAAACTCATCAATAAAGACAAGACTAGTCAAATCTGAGTATAGTTGATTCGCATTAAAAGATACAGTCATCAATGAATTGTATCAAACAACAGATTTGAATAGTCGATCGATTAGATTTGATCACCGTGTTACTTTCGGATTCAATATTATTAGATGTGCTCTATATAATTGAATTAGGTAACTCCTTCATGTCTCAGACAAGTAATCGGAACGGCATGGCCTTGTTTTCATGAATAAGTTTAAACCGACTTCATATTTGAGCTCGTGATGGATATATCGTGTATAACAAACATATGTAGTGAGAATATGTTCCGTTTGGTAGTATGGCAATGAATGATTTACATGTAAGTTCAAGCTTATCTTCGGTCAATATTTTCTCTCTTACTTTGTAATATGTAGAAAAACAGCAGAGGTTGAAAGCACTCTACTGCACTGCCATGATCAAATATCATTATAGATGTTCATGAGTGAGAATCGAGGGCGTTATAACATTCAATATTTATTATGACATTTACTTCCTTCTTTAAAGAGGCTCGTTTTAAACACTGTATAGTGTACAATTTCATACGTCAATGTTCTGAAAACATTATTCAAAAATAAGATATCATTTTCGATAAGACAAAGTCATCCAAAATAGTTAGTGCATTACTTCGAGCATAGCTATCAATAAGCAATGTTCAGTATTTTTTAGAATAAAGTGTTTCAATTGTATCTAGTCTTAAACTCGCAAAATCGAAAAAGAAGATCATCGTGCATGTATGCGAGCTCAAGATATGTGTCTCTGGATTTAATGGATAATGAAAACTGACTATTATGGGGAGCTGTACAAAGACTTAGTCACATTCACAACTACTCAATAGAATTATGTTTTGTTTAATTTTTCTCGTTCGTATTTTGAAGTGGTTATTCAATGATACTTCTCAAGATCCTATTGTAGCATTTTTTAATGCATTTGATGCTTTTTTGCATAGAAATTCAAAATTTAGACTAAATCATTGATAATTCCATATATAGTTTACATTTACTCAAAAGCTTCGGAATGGCACGTTTCTGGATGTCGATATTCTGTTCCTTACATTTATAGATATCACAAGAACAGAGAAAAATATTCCGGAACACATCATTTGTTATTTTCAGACGTGAAGTACTATAAAGTCCATCAAATATTCGTTGATAAAACTGATGAATGTCACTGTCTAGCGTCTTGTGTAAAAGAAGTGCAGTATCCATAAATGAAACGCAAAATATGATAACTTTATGAAATAGACTTTTTAAACCGTTAATTCTCACCATGTACATATTGAGCAGTAACCGTGGCTAATTTTTTTAGGATTTTTTTCTAACTTATGAATTTCGTTAATTAGGATTTACAACATAAGATTATATTTTAGTTAGTATGCATACTCACACTGGCTCTCACAATCATTTTTTAACAGAGCTACATCCTACATCAACACGGAAACACACACCCACACCTTCTCTAAGTCAATTCCATATAAATGGAAATGCTAGAACCAGGCTCTGTAACGAAAGTAGGAATCATTTTACTTAACAAAAAAGTATACATGTGCAAATGCAAGCAATAGCTAAACCATTGGAAGAAAAAGTTTGAAATCAAAGGTTAAAAAGCTACACTTGTTCAAGGAAACCGAAAACTAATGACTCAATACTGTGTGACTATTCTGAGAGAATCGATAATATTTTTAAAAAGTTCTGCAATTGCTCTGAATCTTTCACGAGCCGAAGATTTCACCTATTCTAGATTTTTGTTTATGAATAAACTTCAAAATTTGGGTTAATTAGTCGAATTCGTGACCGGTATGGACTTGCTTTTGATTAGATGCCAATAATCACTGTCAAAATCTAAAGTGTCTGTAGTTGCCTGTAGTGATCCCTTAATATGCTTGTACCTATACCAGCAACCTCCATTTGAGATTATGGACAACTTATTCTATTACTCGTTAAGTATTTTTTTCACGCTATAGAGCAAAGAAGATTCTTTGCGATACATATTTCTGCAAAAGCTAATCGCAAAAAGGAAATTCTGGAGTGTTCGCAGTTAAGAAATTGAAAGTTTCGAATATTGGTCTCAAGCACATGCCAACCACTTTACTCTCATTTGATGTTTTATTGAATCATATGGCGATTGGAACTGAACGTTAACTCAACGAGAAGATACGCTTTCTGATTTAATGTCAATACGGATGCTCCTGTCAAGAGACCTATATAACAAAAAACGAGCTAGTACGAAATCCGGGAATAAAGCTCAATATCCCTACTGTGCTTCCAGTTGAACGATTGATAGAAATACCATGGGTGTGTCTTAAAACGTGGAAGGGAACACAACATACTGAACTACGTTCCTACGGATGCATTGGCGTTCTCAACCAGGCTCCCCACTTATTAGGACAGTATACCATATAAAATGTCCCTGTCTGACCAACAAAAGGGAATCTTGTACATTATCTGCTAATGAAATTCATCAGGCACATAGAAGTCATCGCCATACTAGTTTGAAAAGAAATTTCTATCATCAATAGCAACGCAAAATAAGGTTTCATAATTGTGGAAGAACTTTATCGAGTTTGGTTCACTAATTACATTGGAAAAACATAGGACTTTTCATCTTTTCTACTCATATATATATATGAAAATGATTCTCCAATCCAAAAATATCATTTATGAACGCAGTGCATTCAAAGCCTGTATGATAAACTACTTAATCTGATAAGGGACCGAAAATTCACCAAGGCGGAGGGAAATGAGCGAGAGGAAATACCGATGTGTGGGTATCTCTCAGAAGACTTAAAAATACACAGCTACAAGCATGACACTTCTGCGACTCAGGAAGTTTCGACTAACTAGTGAGGTATGCGTCCAGTCGTCAAAACTTGAAAAATCTTTCTCTTCTTCGTTCTAATCAAAATGGAAACCTCTCAGTAGCTATCGAACAAGGAGAGCTCACAAATAATATTTCATCTTACCTTTGATTTCGAGCCGTAGAACCCCCTTTTCGCTGTTCGCAAACCATCGAAATTTCAACTATTCCAAGAAAGAATAGTTTTGAAAAGGATGCTTGATGCCACACATGTGGGACGTAGGGATGGAATGTGGGTAGATGGTTGTGAAAGAAAAGCGATACATCAACTAACCATCCACAGCTGCACCTGCACCCACACTAAAAATAATTTCGAATTCATTTCGAAATTCAGAACCGTTTCAATATATTCGTGTACCGATGCAAAGCCACCCAAGAGGCTTATCAAACGTCTAGGAACCTTTTCAATGCGGTTCGTATTTATGTCAGAAATCTTTGAAAGTGTTCCGAAATTGTCGAAAAATCGGAACTTTTTTGCAGGTTTCGACTCTTCCACAAAATCTTTTCAATCTCGGTAATTGAATCATATGTTTTGAGCGTAACCAGACCCTTTTCGGTTGCGCGATCATGACAGAGACAAGCAAATTTAATATCCATTTGTTTTGTGTATCGCTCATGTTTTTATT
Source organism: Rotaria macrura (assembly GCA_900239685.1). NCBI lineage: Eukaryota > Metazoa > Rotifera > Eurotatoria > Philodinida > Philodinidae > Rotaria > Rotaria macrura. The sequence continues at coordinate 20,490 of OENT01000908.1, forward strand.
GATATGAAAGTAAGAGTATACATTGATTCCTTATTTGTGTCGCCGAGACTTATATTCTTAGGGTCGAAATTTTGTTTAGGAACCACCCTCATCCACACCCTTCCATGGCACAGAAGTACGGGAAAACAGACACAAGCAAGAGTTAGAATTTTAGCGAAAAGAAATCATAAAACGGTACGCTTATTATGAACTTCTTTTTCGTTAAATTTTCGACTCCTTATCATTTTCCTTTTTTAGGTATTTATTTCATTGAGACCCCTACCCTGCAACCCAGTTCATTATGCAACGATCGTAATACCAGGTATGGTGACACTCGCTTTCATGAATGCAGTTGCAACTTTTTAGTAAACCATACGATCAAAGTAATGACGTATTCGCCATTTTTATTTGATCTACACCATCAAGCGTCTAACTTGATGATAGTATTACACAAAATCGGACAGAAGCAATTCTAAAAGAATGGATTCCATCACTAAGAAACAGATAACATTGAATGGAATTATTTTGATAGTTAATACAACGGAATAAAACAGATCGTTTTTTTGGATCCAGTAGATACTTCAAATACAACAACATCGTTGAAGCAGTCAACCTTTTTGTTCTCGATATTTCTATCCATCTTACCCCACATGCATGCTTTTATGATCGAAAAGATATTGACAGAATACATATGAATGTTACTATCGACTTTGAATCCCAATATCTTCACCCATATGTACAATGTTATTTTTGTTTTATAAGTTCTTCATTCGCGTAAGCTATAGAGTCACGTAAATTTTCAATGGATTGTTGATCTATCGATTGAATATTATTCTGGATGAGTCGCATGGCTTCTTTGTAATTATCAAGAGCTAATAAGTAATTACCAAGATTAGAATAGCACTTACCAATCATCGTATAAATATCAATAAGCGCCGGATGATCTGACGATAGATATTTGGTATTCACTGTGAGAGCTTTTTGAAAGTGTTCTAATGCTTTGTCATGCTCACCTTTATGCATGTAAATAGTGGCAAGACCTTTGAACAAACGATAGTATCGATTCGGCTGAATCGAAGATGAAGTATCGGCAGCCATTTTACGATAAAACTGCTCAGCATGATCGAAATCACCCATTTCAATAAGTAGTTTACCCAAATAGAACACTGGATTGGCAAATACATCTTCAGTTCGAAGAGGTTTAATAAGATTATGTACTTGAGGATCATAATCATCAACAAGAGTCAATATCACGGTCCACATGTTCATTAAATCTTCATCCGTTTGTTTAACGGATTCAATACGAAAAATGACACTGATATTAAAGCAAATCATTCCTTTTTTCGATTGTTCATCTACGTCCATATCGTCTAATGAATCCAACGGACTCATCGTATTATGTTTCAATGGATCGAAATGAATTTCGAAGAGAACAGCTATTCTGTCACCATGAGCTGTTGTGCGACGATGCAGAAATTCTACAGCCACATTCCTATCAAGATTTGTAATGAGAAATGTTGAGCAACAAAGTAAACCGTCACAATTATCTTTTATTAATGTTTGAAATTCATCGGTTGACATTGTCTTGCCACGATAGACCACTAATGGTTTACGTGTAAAAGCAAATATTTGCTCGTGTGAAAGATTGATTTGCAAGTGAACATGTTTATTAAAAGTGCCTATTCTGTAGAGAATATCCATGTCACGTGTTCGATGACATCGACGAAGTATTCGTGATATGAAACACGATCTATTGAACCATAACATGGCCTTTTGTGGTCGATAGTTTTGTTCAAAATCATCGATAACACGTAACTGTTCATAGTCATGTGCATAGTATTGACGGCAGGAATTCAAGAAGACCATTTGATTATTATTGTCCATTTTAAATCGACACAATAGTTCTTTACATAACTGCGCGTACAGAAATTCTGCTGTTTGTTTTGTTACATTTTTAGTCGACGTCAATGGTGGAATGACTGTAACAGTAATACAATCGAATTCACAAAGTTCAACATCTTCACGTAATTGTTTACATAAAGTTAATACATTCGATAGAAATATTTCTTTATTTGTACTATTCGAAGAATGATCGAAAATATAGATTTTCTCAACTTGTCTTAGATTTTGAATACGTTCAAGGAATTCATTCACATTCGATGGAACGATGAGAAAGATTTTCTCGTCACGAATATTCGAAATAAATGTGATACATGTATCTTGATCGGTAAATGTTTCTAATGTATAGACGACTTTACGTAATTGTGTTATGATGATTTCTTTTTCCGAGGTCAATAATTGATCCATGAGCCAGATAATCATACAGTTTTCGATGTACCGAGAGAGGAATTCGTTGTTGGTTGCTTCTTCTTTCTGAACTTTAAACGAATCATCTTTTACAATTTTTGATGGCCTTATGACTGGAATATGTTTTGATGGTGTACAACCCATTGAAATAATAATCCCACAATATTTATAATGGTACTCTCTAAAATTATACAAAAAACACTGAATTTCTCTTCAAAAACTTGTACGTCGTAAATCTGGTTCAATCTTAATCAGATTTCTTGCACAAGAAGATCAGAATTATAAGTAGTTTCGAACATTTTTAAGATTTATTAAATCTATTATGATTCTAATACAACTTGCATGCATTTGGTTTAATCTACTTCTTCATTATACCACATCGATACTTAATTGATTCAAGAATAAAATAGAACTTTAAGAGAACATATCTACTGCATATTCTATACGAAAGCTTCTTCTTCACACTCACTTCCCTCATCATTCATCATAGTTTGAAGTTTTCTGCTAAACGAGTACATTGCTCTAAGATTTTTCATCTCGGCTAGCTATTAATAGAAATCAAAGGTGTCTCAAAACGTTCTTCAATCAATTAAAATGTCATTCATTCTTGGAGAATGTTTTTTCATATTTTCGGCTACGGAAAAATGTCTTTTAAGATTGGAAGAATCTCCTGCCATATAATCAATCTAGGAAGAAGAACATTCATTTCTAATCGATCATAAACAAAGCGCTCGATATGAGACAATATAAAAGAGAAAATAAAACTATATTTTAAAAGTTAAATTCACAGTGTTTAGAATTAATCGTATTTGGGATTTTAATCTAATTGGAATTATAATAACAACTTCTGTGCGTTTATATTACTATTCTAGTCCCATAGTCTCTATTCGTCGATCAATATGAATAATGTTCTAGAAGTAAACTCAATTAAAAAGGAAAAAGGTAGATGATAACTTTTAAAAAGAGTTCCAGAAACATGGCGTAGATGAAATGACGTGAAATTGTCTTTCTCCTGTCAATTATCTTTAAGCCAACAGAAAATAAAGATGACTTATATGCTACTTTGAGTACTGGAACCCACGGGTCGGCTACGGGTACGATATTCACCGGTACGGATAGGGTACTGGTAAAGAATTTTTTTCTATTGTCATCTAATTTGCATTCTGTCTTCATTGTCATAATTGTTTGTTGTTTTCTTTTATTAACATCAATCTTTCATTGGATAGATTATATGTCTGAATAGGCTAGTCTATATAACAAGTTGATTGAGTTAGTATCTTAAGAAAGGAACCTGGTCGTTTCGTATGGTATTCTTTACCTTTGAGATATTCGAATAAAGTTAGAGACACGCTTTTTCATGCTTATAGTCAAAAAAAAGTCTAAATTACATCTCAGCTCGTTAGCCTACATTTTATGAAGCAGAAATTAAGACGAGAAACGTTCCAATATTAGTGAAATATTTATCTTTCTAAGATATAACGTAACAAATGTTTTTTAGATCCTCTGTTCATAACATATAGATCTTATGTATCGTATACTGTTTGATCTGTCTGTATTAGAAATCAATAGAAAATTCTGATGTGACATCTGTGCTCATAAAACAGTCACTAATGAATTGTTCAACAGAGCAGTGAAGTGTAAAATGACTAGTTTCCTTTTGCATATCATAGACGTTAGTATTTTCCCTTGCTGCCATCATCGTCTATCTCCGAGTATCATGACTAAACAAAGACATGATTATTTTACGAAACATACCATTTCATCTAACAATTAAGATAAACTTCGTACAAGTGGAAAGTAATTTAAAACTGCTGCAGACTGTCATCTCTTTTCAGGAAGATAAGATCCTAACTTATGAAGAAAACAGTATGTCGTACTGTAGTTAAGCACACACATCGTTAGAAAGATTTTTGATAGAAGAAGATTCGAAGTTACTTTTTTCTGAAATCAAAATTACTGGAAAGATTTCTTTGATGAGATTAAAGCATGTCTTTATAGATTTCCTTCTCTGATAATCTAATGATTATACTACACATGCGTTAGATTCTATTATAGCTAGTAATAAATATGGAATTTACAAAATACTAATTTACAGAAACAAAAAGGATTAGAAAATTGTTTTTAGCACAGTATATACTAATATAGTATATACAAAAAAATTAAATCTAAGATATAGATCAATAATTTCTGCTGTAAATTCATAGAATTATACTGCAGAAGTGCACAGTGATGTAACCGTAAAATTTTCAAGTCATTTTAATAATGAGTTTGTTTCTTCTTCAAACAGAGCACGCAGATGTAGAGCATAATATAAAACTGTGTTAATTAGTAGCCTATCAAAGTAAAATAACATCTCATGAGTTAATCTGACATCTTCTTCTAAAGAAAATTAAAAAGAACTTTCCATTTGTCTAGGTTATCTTAACTATTCACTATATAACGTTTATTTTGTATAGATTTCTTTGCCTATAATATTGTATGATCAGTTAAACAAAAACAAATAGTATAGAAACGTTAAAAACGAAAGAAACAATTGCGATTAGTCTCTATCGTAGAACTAGACACTAGTTCATACGAATATTGACTAAGAACGTTGCCTTTCTGTCCATACCCTCGGCAAAAATAGTTCGAGTATGTATATTGAATATATTTCCATTCATTATACATACAATTTTTTTTCTAAAAGTAATTACATATCGTGAAAGCTTGTGGATTTTTCTATCCTCGTGCATACAATTATATTTTGATTTAAAGCTATTTATTCATCATCAAAATAAACTGAATATAACGAATGTACTTTCATATTCAGGTTCTCATCGAGATAATTTCGTCATGGTCACCAAAATTGGTTCATTTAATTTTTCTTCATAATAGAATTATCCTTTAAAAAAATGATTCTATTTTCTGATAGAGCTTAAATTTCTCTATCATTCTGAACTTTTGAAAACAAAATAAAAGAAAGAGATACTTATCTTCAGTGTTTGTCAAGGAGCTTGCCTCCATAATACTGAGATTATTATTCAATACACATACGCATAATAGTTACCTTATATCGCTGATGATAGAATAGTTGTTGGAAATATATTCCATCTGCATACTTGATATAGTTTTTTCCTCTAGTATATATCACGTCGAAAAGTGTTTAGGATTTACAATGTAGGATTTAGTCCTAGTATCTGATTAACAGTTCTTAACTAGTTTCAGCAGGAAGTGCCGAAAATGGATGAAGAAATCTAATAATCGGACTCTTTGATCACTATCGCACTTTATTCATTTGAATGGATAAATTCAAACATATGATGATGTTCGACAGAATGAATCATAGGAACTTACTAAGATCTATTATTTCCAAAACCCAGATATGCTGTCACTCAACATAGGATTTATAAGCTTTGAATAGGAAATTTTTTCCATCACAACTCGTCCTCTACATAACAGATGTCAATAGCTGAAATAAAAAGCAAATTACGAAAATGGAAAATAATGAGTAGTTAGCAACAAAAAAAGAAGAACAGGAAACAAGGCACCCTGCTGATCTAAAATAATTGTGAAATATATTACTGGATATTTTTCATGTATTTCAAACGTTTTCATGAATATTCTAAGAGTTAAATTTCGAGCTTCGATTTGTTTTATTAAGAAAATCATGAACATACTCCTATTGAGTTTATTTCAAATAAGTTACTATATCTTGTGTTGGCCGAAGATCAACTCTCTAGTAACACTTCTTTTACTTCTATATCAATCTTATGCAATGCTAAAACTTAAAATAGAGACAAAATATGAATACGTAGTACAGATAAAAAACCTTCCTGATTAAAAAATATTATACTTCCAAAGTTTGAAAAAGAACATATCATTAGTTTAAAAATGCTCTCGAATACATCCATTATTCAAAGAAGAATCAAGTTTGATATAAAGTGAACATCGTAATTACAAATGAATTACTCGCATACTCTTAATTAAATACACGGAAGTTCTATCTGAAATTAAAACATGCAAATTATATTGCATTGTTGAAAAAGTATACATTTGTACAACCCAGTGAAAAAATATCAAATTATGGAAGATTTCAGAAGATTTTAATCGGATTTTTCTGCGTCAAAATCCAAATTATAATCGATTGCAATCTTCGAAAACAAAGATAATTTGATTTTTAATCAAATAATAATCTTAAAAATCTGGTAAAAATCAAACGTACATTATTTTTATCAAAATGTTACCGGATTTTTAAAATTATTGTTTGATTAAAAATCAAACTATCGTTGGTTTCGACGATTTCAATCGATTATCAATCACTCAAATCTTCTATAATCCAGTATTATTTCACTGGGGCGTGACCAGCAAGTTAACAATCAGAAGAAAATATTTGAAAGTGTCGCTAATGGTTTTTATACTACATAGATATTATTCTATAGTAAAAATTTTAGCTCTCGCATAGAATTGTTTCATAAATACGAATTTAGACATTAATGTTATGAGATTGTGTATAACACAAAGTTTGATGAAGAAAATCAGACAATCTCACCAATCGGCTCGTATTAAGAGAATAGATGTTTTCATAGGAAAAGCTATCGACAGTTTCAAGAAAAATTACCGAGCACATTGTGTCGATTAACGCTCCTGAATGAAGTGGCGTTACTGTTGAAGAAATTGAAAACAAAATCATGAAATAATTTCTCTTAGTTTTCTGCGCATGTTGAATGAAGAAATCCTGTGGTGCTAATACGCAGACTATTGACGAGAGGTGTATTTCACAAGTTGTTACTGCATGATGAAGTTATTTTTCAAGCGTAATAATCTCTTTTGACATAAAACTCGAGAAATGAATAATTATAGAATCATTATTTAACATTAAAAAAAAAATTCCAACATAACATGTCAAGCATGGTTTAGTCTGAAGAATAGCACACAGAGATTATTCGGGACATGATTCAAAACGTATATAACAGTTTCAAGAAAAATAGATGAGAACTTTTCATCTGTGAGAATTTGTTTAAACGGTCGTACACGTCTATTTCAGTAATAGGTGAAGACAATGGTAAAATAAAGCATCAAATTTATTTTGCTATTCTCTCTTTGAATCTTTACATTTCGAATTATTTTTATAAGCCAATAAGTTAAAAAAGTAAATTAAAAAAATAAAATAGCCTAGCGAGAAGAATCAAACGAAGAAAAGCAGCTTCATTTGAGCCACTAGCAGCTACAAAATAGCGCAGTATGTTTTCCTCGTTTTTTTTTTATAAATATATAATTACATAGCACTGGATTAAGTTGCTAAAAATATGTCAGTTGTCTGTTGGTCGGAGTGATTTTATATGAATAGATTCTTTTTAAATAAATTATTTCGATGAAAAAAATGTATTTTCGAATTCTATGAACTATTTAACTATTTTCACTTTTTTAAAATCAATTCTATTGTAACCAACATGTAGATCGTGATAAGGCTGCGAAAGAAATGATGTTGATTACAGGGAAATTTCATAGAATAGAAAGACGATATGAATAAAAATTACAAAGATAAGTAACTGCTGGCTGATTCGAATCATCTAATTATGCGAGAAGAATACTTAGACTGTCAACAAAGGAATAATGTGAAGTGTATCAAACAAAACACGATGGTATGATATAGGAACATATTTGAGTATGATTTGCGAGTGAGTGTCAGTGACAGTGTTGCTGACAAGAAGATCTGTATCTGTTACATACACCAAAAACTAGAAAGTTCTTGACATGAAAAATAGTACGCGGCATCCATAAGTCGAAACGACCTAATTCGGATAGTACCCATTCACTAATATCAGTCGAATCCCCACGCTCAAAAAATTCTAGAATACAACTATTCGTAATCATTGGGTAGCATCTGGTATCATTGGATGTAAGTGTGTATGAACTGGTTCAAATCACATTGTGCTAGATCATAGAATGAAAAATGAATTCGACATCATGCTTTGACACTTTAACCATTATTATTTTGTGCCACGGTTGTCAGCGTCGAACGAACGCATGAATAGTTCATAATAATGAGAGTGTTGGATTCAAGACCACTAATCTTATCGCTAATTTTGCTTTTGCGCTTAACATTGAAAATCTGAAGTGGTGACTTTGCAGAAGTAACTCATTGAAGAAAATGAATCACTACAATATTAATTGTATGAGTTTATAAAACTTTCTACAGAAGTCTACTACTGAAATTCTTAATATTACACATTTCTATCATGAGTATATGTGATAATTGTTTGATCCCTATGTGTACAAATTTAGTCTTTACGAGAGTGCTGACTTAAATTAGGATTTTCTGATTGTCAGTTTGGAAATTAGCGAGTAATTCCTCAAGCTTCATGCTTCACTCTATGCTGAATGCAGAGTTGTTATCTCAAGTACATTCCTGTTCCGAAGGTTAAGTGATTGCAAAAATGTAGGAGCTTACAGAAAGACACAGTGACTTTGAAACTTTAGCAACTTGTTGCAGACTTCTGTAACTATGTTCAACATGATTTAATATTTGGCTCAGATATATACGAAACGAAAATATCTCTATGTTGATGAAACAAAGACACATAAAGTGAACATCATATGTTCCCATGATATTGTAGTAAAGAGGCTTACTAATAATTCGGACATGGAAAAGAAAAAGAAATAGTATGAATTCCAAGATGCATCGTTCCAATAAAAACTGTGACATTCTCGATTTAATGTGTTCAACTCGTAGTTCATAAACCTTGTTGATTGTTACGCCTGCAGTGCTGTGGTCCTCGAGTGTCAAAATTGATCATATTTAGCACAATTTGGAGGGACACTCAAATGAGTAAGAATTACTGTAATCTTGTATCTACTTTACGCGAGCAGTAAGATAGATCAAGATTGTTCGGAATATGTTTATAAGTGTAATAATACGTTGATATTAATTTAGAGGTACGAAAATGTTTGAAACAAATTGAAGAAGCTTTTAGACAATGATCATTCTAGAAGATAAAATTTATATTTTTGTTGATAAAAATGATAATAATAACAACAAGATTGATGCGACATTCACATAGATCGACTTTGAAAGATAAATAATAATAAAAAAATAATGAATCGGACAATTCAAAATAGTGTTGAAGTTCACGAAAAACGCTCGAAGATTAGTACACAAATACGGAAAGAATTTGCATCCGTATAACCAGCCATATTACACTGTATTTCTTGGAGCTCCATGCTAGTGATGCAGTAGAAGGATTCTGTGTCGTGGCAGATATCGGTGTTGCTGGTGACTGCGTTTTTGTCACAGCTTGTGACGTTGACGATGGATTCAGCAACTTCGGACAGTTATGATTAAGCGTCTAATCATCAGTGCCGACACAAGGCTCGCATACGAATAGACCTAATGGGTCAACAATATCGTGGATTGCTTTCAGTCGATTGTATATAGCTTGCGAACCGAAAAACTTTTCTTGCCAATTTACTTCATTGGGATCGGCTTCGTTCATGTGGCAAGCTGGTGGAAAACCAGTAGATAATTGATCCAAGATCCTGGTTCGACGTGTGACTTCCGTAGCTAAATAGTTTTGAATATCTACTGGTGTTGTATCTTACCAACCCTGAGTATAGACCATATGACAGAGAGCAGAACGTCATCCTGTATTGAAACTGTTGTTTGTATTGGATATGCTCGATACCTGTCCACCGGCTACTAGATGCCTCAAAAGGCTTGCTCCGGTTGCGGATTGACCTCATGCTTGAAGAAACACTTCAGCGACTTTATCCGGTCAAGTACGAATGACACTTTCACCCATCAGGCGTGAAGGGAGTAAAACATTGAATCCAATAAGATTCAATGGTTCCAACAGGAGTGCGAAATAATTGTAGAGTGATGGTTGACTGAACATCAATGTGCTTCCCCAAAATTTAAATCGGAAGTATCAGCTGCAAATTGAGTTAACGTTTCGTTGACTACTGTTAAATTTCGGTTAGGTACATGAAATACACCATTTAGTCGCATATCTAATATAGTGAAATATGTTGACCAACCTTCATCAGCTACTCTCGTCGGCAATCGTATGACATCTTCTGTTAGTCTCTTATAGCGAGCTTCGTTTGGCGTTGTTATATCAAACATAGCAGCTGCCATACTTGTGGAGTGAAATGTTTTTATGGCGATGGAGAGCACGATGGCATGAGTACCTCCATTTCCGCCACTTAACAGTCAGTATCTTTAGAACAAAAAACTTCGTGCAGGGAGGTACAAATTGAAAACCAATTTCTTTTCATACGTGATCTAGCATCAGAGCTATTCGTTTTAATTTTTTAATACGGATATCTTAGTCAATCACCTCACACTCCAATAATCTCAAACCAGAAAAAGCTGTGAAATACTGCTGCTGATAGTTTTGAGTGTACGTGTTCGTTCTCGATGAGGGTACACTGAGAAAAGCTTAACATTCTCAATAAATTTTTGATTGATCAAAAAGAAACTTAGAAAATTTTACTATGTAGAAAGATTGGTCGAAAATAGAATGCCCTTTTAAATTAAAGTCGAGAACTATGTAGGAAGGATTTGAGAGCACTATACAATTTTAGTCCAATTGAAATATTGAAAGTGTAGGGTTTTTGAAATCTATGGATTCGACGTGCTTGAGACTAAATGAGATTTCTCTTCATCGATTGATCGATCGATGAATGAAATGAAGTTAAAGACGAATGGTGTGCTCAAAACGATTGCTTGAGAATACATAACGAAAGAAATTTCTAACGATGTGCTGGGGGAAATGAATGTCTTGTTTTGTCTTCAAGTATCGATACATTTAAAAAAAAACTGCAGCAAATATTTTATATATTAAGACGAATTTCAGAAGTAACGAATCGTATCTGCTGTTATTGTTTCGGCGTTTAAAGTAATACGATTGGTAATAAATACACCATCGAATTGTGAAGAGCATATTTGGATGCTAGATTGTAAAAAAAATGTTTTATGAATTTGTAACGAGACATTGACCCTTTTTTCCGTTTTTGAAATATCTAATACACCCATGTCCTGTTGTATATTCATAAAACATTTTTTCTTTTTCTGTTCTGCAGATTTCTTTTACAGTGTATAATCATTGCAAATTAGAATTAATTCTTTATTTATTTCACTTAATGAGAAATCTTGAAATATTTACGAATCCATTCGATCAAAAACATGAGATGCAGTGCAAATTTTCAAATGGATCTAATAGAAAAAAATCTAGTGAATTGAGGATTTCTTAAAAATCATGTATCTTATCACACTATTAATTACTTAATGAAATATGGTACTTTGAGATACTCTCGAGTGAAACCTTTCGAAACAGTTGCCTTGATTTCGATTTAACTATACAATTATTGGAAGGATGCTTATTTGATTCAAAATAACTGAATACTTTGCACAAGACTATGTGACTATCTTTCTCGTTCCACTCCATCCTACGAGGAGCCCTGATGCCATTACATTCTATGAGTTTTTTCTCTGTCTACTTGTTTGATATATTTCTACGAAAGAAAGCAAATATCAACGATATATTACTGATACATATTAGGGAGAGTGAGTTTATGAAAAATATGAATGATATGTGGTTTTTTCTGTGGATGTGTATATTGCGTTTCTTATTTTGATTTCGTTCGTTTTCTTCTCCCTCGACTTTGTAGGATGGAAATGAATTTCTGAATAATAAAAGTGGGACAGGTAACAAACTGTGTTTTCAGTTTTTCTTTAACATGTATTCCAGAACTAAAACAAAATAGGTTCTCAACACTACGACTGTAGCGACCCAATCAAAAATATCTTTAGATAGCGATGAACTGTGAAATTTATAGCAGAACCAGACAAATGAACACTATCTTAATTTGCTCATTTTCTTTTTAATCTAAACATTGTTAACATTCACATAGGAAAATATCATAAAATGAGTTCCACTATGTTAAATGTGTATAGATTTTTTTTATTGATTGGACAATTCATTGAGCTTTGTCGTTAAACTAAACGGTCAAAAGGTGACATTTGTCTCTTCTTCTCTTCATTTTTTGCACTTATTTAATTTTCCTACGATAATCTTATAAATACTCAGTGGCATAGTTAAGGTAGGATATCTCATTCTGAAATAAAAACTAATATTATTTTGATAGCACCTATAGTCTCTATTATTCTTCAAATATTTCTATGTCATTTCCATAAATAAAGTATTCAAAGATTAAAAATCATTCATTCAAAAAGAGAAAACGATATATGAAAACAAAAACCAGAAATAAATAATAAATCTTCTTTTCAGAATAATTATAATGAAGAAGTGTTTCCTCATTTGTTTATTATTATTTAATTTGATGAGACTTTCATCAACTACGTTGGACGATGGAATAGTCACACTGTATTGGTCTCAGGATGGTTCGTCTCATGTGCATCGCTTTTTAGTAAACGATACTATCATTCAATTAAGACTTTTTTGTCATGAGCAATCAACAAATTTAACTGGAACTCGAAGTCAAATACACGAACATGAAAAAACAAAAGTTATAATACGTGTTCGAATTGGTCGTACTGTCGGATGTTTACCTGTAGAATCCGACCTAGATGTGATTGAGACTCAACTGTCATCGAAAAATGAGACAGTTGTAAAATCTGATCATAACAAGTACTATGTGAAATTATGGGAAAGCATGGAACAAAGAACGTTTACGATGCAACAAGTAGAATGTGAAAATGAAGGAGAATTATATTTTGAAAAATCTACGAATGTTAAAGGACCCGATAAAAGATTACGAACATGGGCTGATGGTTATTATCGCATTGAAATTCTTCCACCAGAATTCGATCCTAATGCGACTAAACTTGCTATTGATATTATTGTATCAATGAAAAATCGTCATGGTGGATTTATAACAGCAGACGAATATCCAACAATCGTTTTTCATAGTGCCATGTGTAGTATCTACGTTTTATTCTCTATTATGTGGTTTATTTGTTGTAAATTTTATTGGTTAAATTTACATCAAATTCAATATTACCTTGGTGGTGTCATTGTTATGTGTATGATTGAGGAATCAGCAATTTTGATTGAATATAATATTGTTAATCGATATGGGTAGATAGAGAAAAAAAATAAAAATTAATTTTCAAAATTATTTTCTTTTAAATTTATTTAGATATAAAGTTCATTTTGTTATGGTAACAGTTGAAGTTCTTTCATGTTTGACGCATACTTTAACACGTATGCTTCTTATCATTGTTGTACTTGGTTATGGTATAGTTCAAACAAATTTAAGACCAGTTAAGCAAAAATTACTTGCTTTAGGCACAATGTATTTTGCTATCGCTACAATCCAACGGCTATTTTATCTGTATGATAAAAATGATGAAATAAATAGTAAATTATTAATGTCATCGATAGCATTATTAGTTATTGAAATGGTAGTTTTTTATTGGATTTGTAACGGTTTAGCAGCAACGATTCGAACATTACGTTTACAAAACAATATCGCTATATTAAATGTTTATCGATATTTTAGAAATACATTAATATTTGTTATTATTACAGGTTTATTATTTATGATTTGGGGAATAAAATTACATTATTTCAATAAATGTATTACTAAATGGAAATTATTTTGGGTAAAGCTATTTCTTTGTTTTTATTTCTGTTTAATAAAATGGATTAATTTAGTTTCAGACTGCATCTTGGGATGTACTTTTTTCATTAATTCTTCTTGTTTTGATGATTTTATTTCGGTCATCGAATAATCGGCTTCTTGTTGATCTTCTTGCACTTAAGTACCAGGAAAACGACCGTCATAAAGAAGAAAAAATGAGTGAGTTAAATAATAATATAAATAGTACATGAATAATTAGTTTCCTCAGCAAAATTTCCTTCTCTTGTCTGCAATAGATAGCATAGATTGCGGCATGTTTTTTCGTTGTAGCATTGGATGTATGTGATTCAGTCACAACTGAAAAGAAATCAACATTAAATATGGAAGATAAAATAATTAATAGCGAAGTAATTACCTTGACCAACGATTGAATAAAATTTGAAACAATATATAAATATTAATTTATGTATAGTTGTAGCTGTCGTCAAGATATTTTTCTTTTTTCTCGTCGATATATATACTAAACTGATTCATATCTAACGATGATACTTATGCTATAACTTTGTCTAAATAAAGATGTCACAATAATTTGTACTTTTTTTAAATATTTTGTTTTTCTTTTTATATGCAAGAAAATATATCGTAGCACACACTTTGATTACAAGTGTTTATAATTGAGTGAATGTAGTTTAAGATGAAGAGAGAATCACAGGTACTCAAAGTCATCTTGATCAGAAACCATTCAGGATCGTGAACTTTTGATTCAACCTGTATTCACATCTATTGGTATCTTTGAAATTCTAGCGAATTGTTTGTTTTGACCGATTTGATTGATCGTCGCATGGACAAAGGAAACAGTAGCATTGATATGCTAACATAATGAAATGACTTGTAGAATTGAAAGCAAGATGTGAATATAGTCATGAATTATAAGTACCAAAGACAAGGTCACTTCGGCTAAACATGGCTCTTTTACCATTCGCTAATGATATACATCTTTGACAATATATGGTTCACGGTCAACAGTAGGACAACCGAAAAATCACTCTGAAAATACGTTTCTGTGGGAGCATTATACCCTTTGTGAATTGAAACTTGGATAGTAATTATCTCTCAAAACAATTCTTTTAATTAAGTGTTTTTATTAGTGGTCTACTCGATTCGTGCGAGAAGATGTCGCTTACACAAGAACATGCGTCTAATCAGCATTTTCATCATCTTCAATTGCTGAGAATGCTTTAGTGTCTTAATTGGAACTCTGTCAATGTTAAATTATCATTAAAAATTGAGAGAACAACGTAGAAACGCATATTACTATTCGTTCGATATTTTTTCATGTTTTATACGCATTCTATCTGTCGTCGTACTCGAGTGAAGTGAAAACAAAAACGCTTTACATGAAGTGCATGTATATTTTCGACGTAAAATGTTTCAGAAACAATTACAGTCAACATTGGTACATAATCAATAAGTTTTATTGGAAGTTGACATGGTGATCTAAACGAAATGCATATAAATCACACGCAATAAAACTAGGAAAACAATCGAAGGAAAGAAACTGATTTGAACTCGAAAAAATCAGTATCGGCTTTACGAAATATTCTGAAGTAAGAACTTCCTTCTTTCCTAAACACAAAGAGAACTAGTTCGAATACTCGAATGTTTAGCACTGAACTATAAAAGAAAGAGCACTTATCATATTGCGAGTAGCATTTTCCAACTAGAAAGCAGCTCTGTGGATTCTGGTGATACCCTAGTTATGTTTTGTATTCTAATGGAAACTAACCTGTCTTACATCATGGCCATGCTTGAATTCTGGTTTTCTCTCAGATGGTTTTTAGGTGAAAATGATTTTGAACATCAGATCCGTACTAAATAGTTCATGTACGAGCGGGGCATTCTGATGTGCTCGCAGATAGTAATCGACATCCTCCTGCATTTGGATGACTTGTTCTACTTCCTTTTACAATTTTCCATGTGTAACTTTTCATTCAGGATCTCTCTGGAACATGTCCATAATACGATTGACATGAGCTTCCACGGTCACATTTTTCAAAATCAGGCTGTAACAGAAGATATGTTTACGCTTGACCTGCAGCATGAGGGTGACTCAAACTTCGTGCCATATGAGTCATGCGCTTTTCGTAGTGTTTTGGAATGTTTATGATTCATAATCGAATTGGCGCAATGTAAGTCACTGTCTAAGAAAACATCGGCCCTTATGAATATAAAAACGTGGATGAACTGGTATATTACTACCGTAATATCTTTCTAATGAATAAGAAAGTGGAAGTGTGGAGGTATGGTCGCAAATGTGGGTTTTTCCTCAGAGTTTACTAAGCAGTGTTTCATCAATACACTCGCAACCCCTTCCCGAATTCACACCCGAGTAAAGTCATTCGAGTAGTATGTGCTTCGATCCCGTCGATGAGGGGTGAAAACTGAATAATATTCTATTGACTTGAATGCTTAATTAACATGCATCTTGCAAATATTTAAATAACAACAGTTAAATACAGCGAACGATTCCCGTGTTCATGAAGAAATCCCTCAGAACTGAGATGATTATAATGACATTTTACAGTAAATATGAACTGACGATTTTGAAGATGAAATTTACACAGCATTCATTATATATTAGCACTAATCAATAACCATAGATGTACTCAGTTAGAATGTTTCTTTTCTTTGCTGAAAGAACGATCATATACAGAAGAGAAGCCGAAATAATCGACATATATATATTTATGACATTTGAAATAGTTGAAAAAATGTATACGTGAATTTTGAAGAACTTGTGTGATTCATGAAATTTGTGCAGCTATAGTGGTCATTTCATGTTTCGATCAATTTCAATAGAAATGAATGAAATATGTACATTTTTATAGTGTTTTCTTTTTCTTGGAAATGAATGCCATTTATGATAGGAAAAGAAAAAATTGACTTTTTTTATTAACACAAATTAGTGAGCTTCTTCCATTGGTTAATGACCGTATTAGTTCAGTATTACTTTAGCAGTCTCGTATTTCTCGGGTATTTTCAAGAAAGCAAAATAATGGGTATTGACAATCAATTCGAAAATTTTCAACTGTCATCAAACATATCTCTATATAATCCTGGTACCATCTACTATGGATCATCGATGCATCAGCTAAGGATAGCATCAATATCAACTGAGTCACTTAGAGTATATTTTTACGGCCTATTTAGTAGGAAATTTGGGTGGTGCAGAACAACAATAGACACGTAGGCATTAGGAAATTAAAAATCTAAATAATCGACTTATAAATCGACATCTCATAATCCGTAACGGGATTATTGAGTTCTACCAGAGACCGAAACGGGGCGGGGAATCGGGATGGGGAGCATTTTAGGTGAAATGGGGCGGGGCGGGTCGGAAAAAATAGAATCCCCGACATTTTCCCCGTTCTTCAATTTCACTATAAAGACGTTCATATTTATAAATACATATAATTATCAAAACAAAAGATTTTGTTTTCACTTGTGATCAGCATTTGATTGCATGTAAGTGTGAGGATTTCTGCGAAACGTTCGTTGTCTCTATTGAATTCGGTGTTCAAAAGTGAGAAAGAAAACACTCTGGGATTCGTTCTGCATCCGAAATTCAAAACATTATTGTCAGCAGCGGTAGCTCAGAAATAAGTGTTTTCGAACGTGTCGTGCATTGTTGCCAAAAGGGTACTATGGATCCACATTCGATGGTCACAATGAACCACCAAGAAAAACGCAAAAGAACTTTCTAGAACAGTCGAAGGATGACGATGTAATAAAAACAAAATGTAAAAACACAACGGCAGCAAAGGTTGAACTCGATATTTATATCGATTGTAAGGTGGATGAACGTAAGAATTATGCGAATACATTATTATTTTGGAAAGAATACCAGGATATGTTTCCAAATCTCTCGAATTTAGCAGATCAAATATATTGTCCTCTGCAGTTCAGCTGCTGTTGAAAGATAGTTTTTGACAGTAGATCTAACCGTCAATCAAAGTAGATATAATCTAGACCCAAACACTGTTAACAATATATTATTTCTTCGCTCAATAGAGAACGGCAAAAAGATTGATTGATCTCGAGAAACATGTTTTTGTGCTCATATCAATTTAGGTCATGAGAGAAACAGCTGACTTTTATTTCTATGATTGCTTTTTGATATGAATCAATTTGATTTGAATCAGAAAAATCAGAAAAAAACAGCAATATCAAAAGAAAGATCACAGAAATCAAGAAAATGGGATTTAAACTGTCTCCCCTTAGATTGATATTTCGAACGACAAGGATATCGAATTTTATCATTTCAATCGAGTAGCTGATTTTTTTGATTTGAAATTGATTTAAAATCAAAAAAATCAGCTGTTTCCCCCTCGACTTAACCTCTACTCGTGAGCCTACTTTTAGTGCTAATATGTGTAATTTTATGTACCATCCTGTGAAACCTGTTGTACTATAAGATAATTGTGAGTATTCTTGCAATATGCTGTGAAATAACTTATAAAAATAAAAGTCGAAAATAACCTTAAAAATTTTAATGATACAACTAAAATCAGTCAAGAGAATGTCAAAGCGGGGAGTAGCGGGGAAACCCGTGTCGGGTCGGGGCGGGGTAAGACTTTTTACGGTGTGGGTGGGGCGAGGAGTGAAAAACTTCTCCCGTTTCGGTCTCTGGTTTCTACACTACTGAAGCTTATATAAAGAAAGTGAAGTCTTGCATATTTGTTCTTATTTTCTTTGTGGTAGATAATAGCAACTCTAATAGTAGTATCACCACACAGAACATTTGTTCACTGATCTATTGCCTTGACCAAGCTTACAAGCAAACGCTCCATTCAACTCGGTAAAATTAGATGTATGACCAATCACTCTAAATAGAAATCATGTTTAACATGATCATTAAGGATCTGAGAAAAAATTCAACCTAAATTGAGACGGCGAATGAACACCTAATTGAATTTGATTTCTGAAAAATTGATCGGTCACTTTCATGCACCATTGTTGAGCAAAATTAAGAAAAAACATTTTTTCTGCGGAATATTTGCTTAGACCCGATAGTTTCTTGTCAAAATTTTGATGAGCTTGAGCCCACTTTTGACAAGCCTACAAAACCTGTAGATTTGAGTCTAAATCAACATTTAGAACAACGAACAAAAAATGCTTCTTTTAGTCCACCATTATCAGCAATGTTTTCGCCTTGTGTTTGTTCACCATTTAACTAAACCAGAAAAGACAAGTTGATATCAACAAACTAACCAAATGGTAAAATCTGAAGATTTACTTGAGTTATTGTATAGTTGTTGTACTGTTTGATGATACACTACTTGCGTTGATTAAATGCATCTATTGTTTCATTAGTCCAACAAGAAATTTTATTTTCATCCATATCATACAATCGACCATCACCATTGAAACCATGTATGATCTCGTGCCCCATGACCATTCCAATACCTAAATTAGATATATTTTATTTTTCTTGTTTCGATAAATCACGTTAATACTCACCACCATAATAGAGATATCTAAAATGAAAGGAAATAACTATTTAAAAATGAGAAAAAGATCTTACTTGGGTACATCTTTGTGAAAGAAAGGTGTTGAAAAATTCCAGTTGAAAAGCCTAAAGAGAGATGAAGATGGAATATTGTATTATTAGTGAGTTTATCTTAAAAATATCATTTAAAGATGAATTGTAAAAAGGATTGACAATAACAGGTGAAAACTCTGATGCCGTACGATCGATAGGTTGACGAAGAGATTGAATATTCCTTTTCGTATTTTTTTAAGCATGATCAACATATTTTGCATAAATGATGAGTTGAAATTATGCTAAATTTGTCACGGTAGATGGATAATTGATTATAAGAAAGGTTGTTTAAGATCATACTTCGGCATAAATTTCTTCAAGTTTGGTCATATTTTTATCATTCAAACAGTCAGGATAGGCAATTTTTTATTTGATAGCTCTAGCCAGTTTCATAATATAATTTTGGAAATTCTAAGCTAATTTATATTTGTCTTACTCTTTCAATGGCTCTATTTTATTAGACAGAATCCATTCATGTCGGTTGATTGACCATATCAATGAATTCATTTCGAATATTATTGATTAATTCCGAGACTATAGAAAAATCAAAAACAGATGTACAATGAATTATTATTTCAAGTACTTGATTGCGTGCACTTGGAGCGAAATATTAATTTATATAGAGTTTGGCAACAGCAAATCCCATATTGTTATTAAAATATTCCCCACATATAATGGCACGTGATGGTTCAGTATTTAGACCTTGAAAGTCTTTGTCAAATTGTTGTCTGATAGTTCGAAACTGTTTTGGCACATTTGATGCTTGATTCATGAAGAAACGCCAAATTATATAATTTTGTAAAGTACGTGATGATTGTTGATGAATAATCACTGAAACATTGCATAAATATTCAAGTTCACTCACAGTAACAATATCATTTTTGACGAGAGTGATATTTGCCAAGAGATAAGGTTCACGAACATAACCGAGAAAATCAAACTAAATGGAAAAAAGAAAATCATTTAAAGATGAAATCAATACTTACGCTTGTGTTCATTGAAGATGAAAGGTTATTGATTGTTGTTCGAATAGTTCCCTTCTCATTAGCACTTGGTTCACTTGCTGTCCAAATGCACTATACAGAAAGAAGTATAGCAACGAATATTTATACAAGAGGAAAAAAGAGAATTACTTTGGCAATTGACTGTTCGAATGCAAACATAGCTTTGACATCATTTTCAATCATTGATGTGTCGTTAGTAAATGCCACAGCTAAATCTCGCATGACTTGCCGATAGGCTCTAGTAACATCGCTCTCATTGAGGTAATAATTGCGATCTCCCAACGCAAGACTATTTTAACTGATCTAAAACCAAGGGGGAAACAGCAGAATCCATGAATCCACTTGAATCCAGATGAATCCACCTGAATCCACATGAATCGAGGGTTAGGCAACATTTCTATCGGTGTCGAAAATACTTATTTTCCTCAGAGAAATCCAGTCAAAGTCAAAAATGCTCTCAAGTACGAATAACATAACCATATCATATCCAATAACTCTAATCCAAGAATAATAACCCTGTCACTCCCATCTGGGCTAATGTTACATTCACTTTTCCAATGAGAAAAGTGCTGCTATGGAAGTGTATGTATCCGTACACATTCCCATCGGAAAAGTGAAGTTGCACATGAAATGTGGAAATTTCTATTGGAAAAGTTGTGGAAACCATTCCTATGTGAAACTAAGTGGGCATATAACGAAGCAGTCTTTAAAATTAACGCACAAACTTGCGTTGAAAGATAAAATAATGAAATTTACTGAAAAAAACTTCATGGACGTTCTTTATCTTAAGTACATTCGTCCAAACGCTTTCATTTTTTAACGACTTTTCTTGCGTGTCTGTGTTTCTAACGATTGCTCACTCGTTAGACTTATCATAAAGCGATATCAGTTTTCACTTGTGAAAGAACTTAATGAGCTTTCTTGAATTATTTTTTTTTAACGAAACTTACTGTGTTGCCCGGGAGAATCATTCCGACAGTCGGATCCGAGCAGCCCGATGCGATTTTATGGGAATTCCTATAAAATTGAAGAATTCCGATACGAATCCGGGTTGTGGATCGATATTCGGATCCCTAGTATTGTGATCCGATCATATTTTACTGTCGGATTCGATACAACTCGTCGCAAGGCTTTGGCCGACTTCTAGTGTTGGCTTCCGATACTAAATCGTGTCCAAATAATAAAATATGAATTTTCCGTCGAATCCGTTAGTAATTCCTCAATCCTGAATCCCATCGGATTTTGCCGGTTCGTCGGATTTTACAACATCCGATAGAATTTAATGTTGTATTCATTCACTTGGGTGACTGTCATTAAATTTTACATTCGTTGTCACGTGTAAATGAATTTAAGGAGCTTTATCGAACATTTTACAGTACTTAGTGAGGTCTTAGTGTTAATTTTTGTGCATGAATTATGTTGGAATCCAGTTAAAATATAACAATTTTTGAAGTGCATGTTTGAATTCATTCGAACAAATAATTAGCATTGCAATGTATTATGAACCTTCCTAAAGATTTGTAATACGGAATAAATGAGATCATGGGAACATCTTCTCTAATTCTCAGATTTATCAACAGTATCAGCAACGACTCCTTTGTAAAAATTAAAATGCGTTTAACGAATTTTTTCCTCAAACTAACCCAAAAAATTGCGTTTAATACTAAATTAACAAATTTTCACGCGAGAAACTATGCAAAGCTTTCGTCAGTTTTCATGATTTCGCAAACATTTTCACTTCTCGAACGATTTTTTCTGCGTGAGCAGTTTGCAACAGTTTTAAGCTTGTTAGTTTTGACTCAAAGTGGTATGCGTTTTCTCACGACAAGTGATTTAATGACGTTTCTTAAGTTTATTTAAGTTTTAACTAATTTAAACATGTAATATATAATTACGGGTTGATTTTTCTCTTTAACTAAAGTAGCTGGATCATCATTTCAAGTGCTCTTTGTTGTTTTTCCTCTCGCAACACACAAATGGATCTCCTAGAAAACTTCATTCGTGAGTAGTTTTAGTAAAATACAGTTTTCCAAAAATATATCTGTTTCAAAAAAGAATACGACCTAAAAGTATTTTGATTTGAAATCTATTTGAGAGACAGATCAAGCACCATCATTTTTAGGAGAAAATATTACACTACAATATTTCGTCTATTTAATACTTAGCTAACAGTAGTTGCAATTTCTTTGGGAACCCATGTCAATTGATACGGTTGTCTCTATTTTCACAGTCAATTTTCTTCGTACGGTATCATACAAGGACCTTATCGTTCGATCTTAGAAGACAGCTCTGTTGAAAAAATCCAACATAAAATGTTGGAAAAATTGGCTAACAGACTTAAGTAAAATATCGTTGTTAAGATACAAAAAAATCTTTCAAATGTGATCTCATTTTGGTTGAAAATTTAACGTAGGATTCTTGTCGCTTCTTAACGAATTTATGGCTCAACGGTTCTTACATCTGTCTCCAACTTAACTAGTAGAAATTTGTAACAGGAAGAAACATGAGTTCGAATCCCGGTTCCAGATTTCTAAACATTTATGTTCCAGAAAAGTTCAGAAGTGAAGTACGTCAAAAAAACTGAGATTGAATAATATTTTTTTATTATAATTACTATGAGAAAAAGAATAGCCATTAATGCTCTGACTAAGAAAAGAGTGCTGTCATGTCGACAGAGATTTTAAGATTTGTTTTTGAATTTTACTAATTTCAGAAGAAAAACGAGTTAAAAAGTCTTCTTTTTAACGTAGGAACACGAGTGAAGCTTTTGCGTGCAGGAAGACACGTTAAAATTTTTCACAGTTAATGCGCTTTGGAGGTCAGAATTATAACACATTTTATCGTGAAGTCGTTAATTTTTTAACAAATTTTAACGTCAGATGGCTTCGTTATATTGAAAAAACATTTCACATGGGAAGTTCCAGAAACACTTTCGCAATGGCAAAAAGTTTCCAAATAAAGTCTACTTTTATGTATAAATATGTACATATACAAATGTTTATAGATATATACATATGTGTACGTGTATATATATAAATGTAGTTCAGTATATGTATACATAGTATATTAACAGAAAAAAAAGCGAATACATTTTTGACCTTGGCGGCATTTATTCGCTTGAAATAAGCATTTATCGCACCGATTATTTTTTTTGTCTACTGCTGCCTGAATCCACCTGAATCCAGTTGAATCCAATCGAATCTACTTGAATTCAGTTGAATCGACTTGAATCCACATGAATCCAGTTGAATCGAAGGGACTGGATTGTGCTGATTCACCCTTGTCTAAAATATTGATGTTTATCATCAGTAAAAATTAATAGCCTAAAATCTTAGTTGAATGGCTTGGAGTAATGCATTGTTTGCATCGATTTGTGTACTTACGCTGTAAAATACACTACTCCAATATTCATTTAACTTAAGTCATAGATGAGAAAAGTTAAACGTTGAATTATTCCACATAGAACCTTGTAAAATAGGCCAACCACCGAGTTCTACATTAACAAACGAGAAAATTGTGTCAACACCTTGTGCTTCAATAGCAGTATCGTTGACACTAGAAGAATACATGCGATGTGCATTCAAGCTTGCTTTCGGTTCCACATTTCCACTCGATGACAAAGATGAAAGAAGATCTGACTAAAAAACAAGAGATAGGAGAATCAATGAAAAATAAAAATGGGTTATCGCTCACCACCAATGATAGTATTCAACTCAGCCCACACCTTTCTCGATGTGCTTCGAGAATTAGCTGAGAAGAATAGATAGAATGCATTGGATTCTATAGCCTAGACGATCATAAATGATAAGAGAGATTTTACCATCATCAGGTATTCTTTCATTTTTTATCCATTTACTGCAAGCGAAATCGAAAATGTTATGGCACGAGTTAACTGTTTCATCGATACTCTCGAGTAGATAATTCGCTAGACAGGTAAAATGGTATTCCCTTTGTATTTGAAGCACACTGACCTGCTTTGATGCACTGTGGAGTCAAGCAAAATTCATCACTATTCACTAAAATTTATATTCAAATGTCACATTTTTATTCAGTGGTTTCTTTACGAAAGGGTCTCTCTAAAAAATACCTGAGATCTTTTCGTTATATATTGCTTTTTTTCGTTCAATGCCATAGAAAACGCCGAGCACAATTGTAGCAACAAGCAAGAAACCGATAAGAACACCAAGAAATATGGATAGTAGTATCACGAAGATTCGTTTTTCTGAAGATTATCGACTATGTGGATGAAAAAAAAACGTTCAATGAAATGTGTCCATAATATCAATTTTAATATGTGTATGATTTAACTATTGTTACTTTAAGAATCCAATTTATCGCTTCTCATACATTAAAACCTCTTTCTATCTCTCACGTAAGCATATTCATGATCCGATGATTTCTTCGCATTCGTTCAATATTCAACTTACACATGCACGTTACTTGCATCGCTCGCCTCTGAAGTATTGGTCATGATTGTTTCACTGATCAAATCACAATGAAACGATGTTTTTAAATATGCAGATAAAAGTCTATAAATTCACTTTAACAGTTCTCTTCTTTGCATTTATGATTGTACATTTTATTATGAATTTTATTACTCTTTTCTGGATCGAGGCAATCAAACTCGATAGCAGAGCTGGGCAAGTATGAACTTTTTCGAGTACGAGTACGGGCACGAGTACCGACCCTCGAGTACGAGTACG
>OENT01000908.1:45848-68666 GCA_900239685.1 Rotaria macrura
AATGGTTAAGTCGTGATCTACGATAATCAAAATTATCAATCGATTTCAATTTTGATTTTGTTGCAGAATAACTCGATTAAAATCAGCGATTAGTTTTCACTGGGGCGAGTACGAGTACTTCGAGTATTTCGTCCAGCTCTGGTGGCGTCTATGTATTTATCTGAATCAATATACATGTATGTAAAAAAAAACAAAACAACTGTTCATGTAATCCTCGAAAAATATATACTGCGATTTTATCGAGCATCATTTTGATGTAAGAGATGCCTATGAGGATGTCGAGTACTTTACTCTCGAGTACGAGTACGAGTACGAGTACGAGTACCAAACCTTCGAGTACGAGTACCAACCGTTCGAGTACCAGTACAAATTCTTCGAGTACGAGTACGAGTACGAGTACGACCAAAACGGTACTCGAGTACGAGTACTTCGAGTATTTCGCCCAGCTCTGCTCGATAGATCAAAATGGTCCATTTTGTAGGCAATGCAAATAGTGATACTTTCTCTACCTTCAGGCTGAAACTTTGGTATTATACCATCGAAATGTTGATGTGACATATGTAGACTCATATCGACACTAGGAGTTCTTAATGTTGAAAACACATGTATATTATACGTTAAAGATCTACAGTGCCATATGATTTATTTATCCCATCAGTTGATCTTGTGTTGCATTATTTTTAATATTATTGTAAAGCACTTCTGACTTACACGTATTTATGGTCAACATTTCTTGAAGAAATCTTTTCATATATCTGAGGAGATAGGGCTAAAATGTGTGAAATCCGTTTTAAGAAGCAGAAAAAAGGTTTCAGTAACTATAATTGCGTCTGTGATATCTCTTAAATAGTAGATTGGTTGCAGAGAACATTTTCAGATTAGTTCAATATCATTTTGTCCTATCCATATGCGGTAAAACTCAACTGTAGATATTCGGTATGAATAAGTAGAAACCAAATTTTTAATTGAGATTAGAAAATTTAATTTAATCATCTAAAAGTCATTTATTCAAAAGTGCCTGCATTTTAAATAGGAAGTATCAAGTCAACAAAGTAGAAAAGTGAATGCTAAAATACCAAGGAAGATTGTGATTGTTGCAGACAAGTACGTTTGGGTGTTTCTTTGTATGAGTCTGAATGTGAGTGAGCAGCTGTGTTTCTATGTAGCATACACGCTGATACTAGCAATGACATCCACACTCTTATTACAAAATCAACCATTCATCCACATTCAAACTTATAAAAACTAAAGTAACCACAACTTCACAAATAAGAAATCTGAAAACTGATCGTATACATAATGAATCAGTTTACACTACAAAAAAAATGGACCACCAAATGATTTTGCTTGAATCATAAATTCATATTTTGTTGAGTATAACGATATGCACTGCTCAAAATAGGTTCTATATGAACGAATTTCAGGTTACAGAATTGATTATGAATCTATTCATTTAGTAAAAGGATCAAAGTAAAGAATGAGAGTGTTAGTAGACAATAAATCAGGTTCATCATAGAAAATAAGACTTGCTGGTGTAACAACATCAACTTGTCGGTCACAATGGTTATCAATCAATAATGATGATGGTGCACCAATTAAAGATCATTGTGCTAAGGCAAACAAAATAAAGTTGACTTCGAGTTCAACCAATATTAGTAAAAGGAATGACTGTACGATTAAGTCAAATACGTGATGATTAAGTAACAAAGGAAATTTTCATTTTTAGAATATTGTTTTTTTATCATCACAATCTATCAATGATTTCCGAGTAGTTGCTATGAATGAAAAAAATCAACCTGTAAATAGTGGTCCAATTGATTCTGTTACTATTAAAATTCTATATGATGTTTCAATACTATCAGAATCTATTGATGCAAATGAATTAATGGATACATCATGTGTTATTTCATGGAACTTACCTATTCTTGGTAATGATAGCCCAGCTATTGAATATGCAATAGAACAGCATTTTTAGAGACTATCTCATTTGTTATTGAATGTTTTCATCAAATATAGAATATGACTTTCACGCTATTGAAAGTAAGCCTACCTACACGTGGTTTACATTCATATTCATAAACTGATCGTTCTATACTTATTTGAACACAGCGGCAGTGTTGTGCCGCATATTGAAAAATCAGCGAATCAAAAATTAGCTAGTGGTAGTCATAAAGGTCTAATCAAAGAAAAAGTTGCTGATTTACTCAAGCCGGAAATAAATTGATAGAGAGTTGATCGAATATTATACCTTCCGATACCAGACGACATTTCTCATCCCTTGCACAGTATCTTCTTGTTCTTTTCATAGGTCTTTTACATATAAGTGATGCTGGAGAATATACGTTAGAAATTCAAACTGAATATAGAATGAGATGAATTATGTCCATCACTACTAACTCAAGAACGTATATACGTTCGTTAACTATTGGTATAGTCTAATCGTCCATCTCATTTGGGCATATCTTTAAATCATTAGTTTACAGTTTCTCTTTACGTTCATTGTTTATATTATTCATATCCTCATTGCTACTGCCAGAATCGAAATAGACGCTCGAAAACATTATTCTCGAAATGGCCAACAAATTCTAAGTTAGTCATCCTAGTAGATATATTCGAATACTTGTCCATTTCTGTAGAGAGAATCGCCTTATTCATGGACGCAATTATCAAGGAATCAGTCATACCGTGAAAAGTGACAGATCTACGTCTGAGATCGACGAGTCAATCGAAAAAGCGAGTCGTCACTGCCTCGCCTCGCCTAGAGTTTATAACAGAATAGTTATTTTTAGGTAGTTTTTCAACCACCCATAACAATCATCATCTTCTTATTTTATACAATCGAATAAAGAACATTTTATACATTTAAATAAGTTAAAAGAACCAACATATTAATGATAATCAAACAGATAAAGATCATTCATCTTTTTACTACAGTGTATAAATAATGCTCTGAGAACTGCAATAGTTGAAATAGGCTGAATAATTAAATATACATGTATCCAGAGTGTGATAAAAGTCATCTTGAAAATAGAAAACTGCATCGCTGCACAGGATTATGATCAGATAAACTAATTTATTTTTCTAATGGTAGAGATACTTCAAAGCTTGTATTCATCAGTAATCGGTTTAATAACATCAATTAGAATTATTATCACTAATTTAAATGATAAAAATTCACATTTCTATGTGAAAGATAAACTATAAATATGAAGTTTCTATAATTGGACGCGAATTTCCCTGTTCTTAGATTTTAAAAATTATGTAATACTTTATTTGAATCCTTTAGTTTTCTCTATTCTATCTAACTTCGCGAAATGTTCTCAAATCCTTTTGCTTTGAAAAGATCTGAAAACACCAGTGGCGTCAGTTCAAGTTCGACAAAGTACTTCTGTGAATAGGGAAAAGGAAGGAAAGTTATTCGAGAACTTAGTGAAAATCGTTTTTAGAGCTCTTTTTAGCTTATCATTTTGGTTAAAAGATATTCTATGTCCATCAAGAAAAAGTGTTGCCCGAGTTAAAATACTGGAGAACGGGAAATAGTGGTGACCAAAGCACACGACATTTTTTAGCACTTTGCCTCTGATACCGTCAGTTCTTGATGAAAATACAGTAATTTTTTAATCAAAATGAGTAGTATAACGATCTCTACAAAGTGGAGTTTGTGAATCAAATTAAGATGTGTTTCTATTTTTTGTGCTTGATGACTGACAGAAGTGTGTAGGAAAAGGTCAAACTCCGTGTTCCAGTAGATGATGCTAGCTTTGAGGTGTGTTCATAACAAGGGGGGAAAAGCAGACTTCTGTACTTTAGAAGTACAGAATTACGAAGAAGTACCGAGAAGTACCAAGAAGAACAGAAGTCTGCTCCCCCCCCCCCCTTGGTTAATAAACTGCTAACACTTGAATAGAAACTTGGAAGTATCCTCTAGCCTCACAAAAAATATTAGATCATTTGTTCACCACTCTTTAGAGCAACGGGGAAACGGCGGAGATCGGTCTTTTGGATTCTCTTTGGATTTCTTTTGGATTTTTGGATTTTGGAAATCCTAAATTACACCAGCAACGCCCTCTTGAAAATGAAGGAATTTCGAGCTGCAATTTTTATCAGATTTAGGTCTTGTGGCTCTTAGAATATTCTAAAATTTTCAGCGTAAACGGATGTTTTCTCCTGAAGATAGTGTAATCACAAGCAATACTCATATTTCACATCACGGTCAGAAAATCCTTTTTCTTGAAAGTTGATTATCTTAAGAAGGAAACATTCTTTTAGATTGAAACTTTTCGGATATTTTGAGAACCACGAGGTGTACATATAATAAAAATTTCAGCTCGAAATTACTTTATTTACAAGAGGACATTGCTAGTGGATTTTGGGATTTTTTGGGGATTGGCAATCCCAAAAATCCGCCGTTTCTCCCTTCCTTTAGAGATATACAGTTTTCTTTTTTAAACTGATTATTGAGACACACTGTACACTAATTGATTGTCCCAATTTGATAAACTTCGCTACAAATGGAAACGCTTAGAAGCAATGACAATAAAATCGAAATATATCCTGAAAGATTTCCCATTTATTCGTCAAAAGTAACATTCTTCGTATAGGCGAGTCGACTCGGCGAGTGTCGGATCTCTGACTGATCTACATGCATTTTCAAACGTTATCTACGTAAATCAGAAGATGCTAATTCTGTATCTTGCCTTATACTCCGATGAAGGCTCAACTGTCGCGTCACTCCGGCGAAGGCTGACTAATTCATATAAACAAGAGAAGGATCGAAACACTTCAATCTAGTTTTCGTTCCTTTCTAAGAGTGGGAATTTATGTTTATGGTTATTAATAACAACAAAATAGCAATAATTTCTCATCCCTATTCTGTTCAGCCAAGTTTGTCAATTTTGCTTTCTCAGTATTCAGTAACACTTCTGCTTCTCTTCTTCTTTCTCTGTTTCTCACTAATTATTAATAATTATGGAAACTTTTTATTCCTTCTCCCAAAGAGACAGAGAGAAACAATATAAATGAGAGGTGCGGAGAAATACTTCTGATAGCATTGAAATTTATTTCAATGCACTACAAAGCACGGTATTCTTGATATTCTTCTTGGTTTAAGTTTAGTTGTTTATTTTTTACTTTCTATTCGTAGACGTTGAAACTTACCATTTTTATAATGCATTTGTTGCAGAACCGAAAACCACAGAATACTCTTTCAAGTGAGAGGCCTAAGTATCAAGATTAAGCTCATACGTTTAATTATGACAGTATTGGGATGAAATTCAGTTCTCTTCTAAATAGCTGGCGAAAATGAGAATTTTAGAAAAAAACTTGCTTTTTTCTTCGTTTTTGGACAGTTAAAACGAAAATGTAAACAAAAGTTAGAAGCCTTTTCCTGTGCCCAATTTTGAGACAACTATAAATCGAGCTGATTATTGATAATGAATAGTACACACATAAAAATGTGTCTATTCTGAGAAACTAACGCAAATAGATTTCTGATATCTCGAGATCTATTGGTGTCGGTTGCTCAGAATTGACAATTTTCTTTAGAAAGTAGAAAATTCGACGACCAGCTCAAAGCATTTTTCATCAGCGCGTTATAATGTGGTTCTTAATTTCTTGTAGGGAGTACTTTTATGCTAGTTATATTTCACGCTGAATCTGACTATGATCAGTTGATTGATGTACGCGTAACTTTTCTCTATTTACAAAAACAATAGTTTTTTGTTCCACTAACCTTCAACGTGGTGACAAAAGCATCGGCATACGATAAAGCCTTAGGAAAATTACTTTTTTAGTATACCATAAATCATTTCTTTCGCATATTCAAGATCCATGCTTGACGACATATTTCCCATTCGAACAGACCTCCAACACCACCCAGTTGCTGATGGATCTCTTAGTGCTCGATGACAAAATTCTTACGATTTCTTCCTCTCTTACACCCATCGCTTACTGTTTTTATTCACATAGTTGTTCTACGACGGCCTTGTTCGTTCTCTAATAAAAAGCAAAGAAAATATGCAAAAAAAGGATTCAATAAATACAAGAAAATGCTCTTACTGTGGTTTCTTTTACGACTGCCGCATTATTAACCTGGAAGGACTCTTACGGTGTCCATTTCTCTTATATTTCTTTTTTTTTCTAAGATTTTCGTCATGATTTATTCTGCGATCGATTTGCTTGTGCATTAGTAGAGATCGAAGAAAATACATTATTACAAGGTAATATCAAACATACTGATATGCTTTTCGATGCAATTTTCTGCACAATCTGTCAGTTTTACCAATGAAGAATTACTATAATTGCTACTTCTCTTGAATTATTTTTCTTTTTCTTCATATCAGTTGTCGTTATGTGAGTACTTTGTTTTGTCTTTTGCAAAGATCGAAGAAGCCACATATAGTCTAGCTACACATTGCAGTAAGAAGTTACTTTTGAAATCATTTTGTTCACGATTTTCACTATAGTCTTAGAATTGTAACAATTTATCTAGTAGGAATCTTTTGAGGTGAAGTCTCTCGGTCTCCATTGATTTTGACCACGATATTGATGAACTTCAGTCTCTTATACTTACTTTTAATCCCATAATTTATCCTAGATAAGCCTGATAGTCATTCTCGGTAGAATTTATTATTTTTTCAGTTTTCCGGCCAAGACTGACGAAGGCTGAGATAACCAAGGCCGAGAGTCTCATTTGACACTCGAGACAGTACCTGGCGATTCCCTGACTGTTAATCGTTTTTCTCCGTTCCTATCGTGGTAGCTGTTCTGTTGGGAATAGTATCAGTTGGAGTCTGTGGTATCTTTAGCCGACACCATTCTTATCGTTCTCCCTTACAGGCTTTAAGAAGCACGTTCAGATGATGATAGTGTATAACGGTGACCGCTCACTCCATCGCACGACTTTTGGTCGTGTTCTGTTCGTCGCAGAAGAATTTATTTTTTATTCTGCTCATCCCATCCCTCTTCATTAATATTTTTTAAAGTTAACAATAGAAATAGAAATAGAATAAAATAATTAAATATTCTAAAACATGCATACAGTAACCGAATAGACTATGGACTATTCTGAAGCATATGACTTTAATTGGTCAAACAGATTATTAAAAAAATAATTAAATAGAATTCTGATAGAGCTATAGTGAGCCAAGAATAATTAGATTTGTCAGTCAATTTATAAATTTCAACGTAATGTAGACCAAACATATTAGTGACCAAATGTTATTAATTATGTAACCATGATAAATAAGAATACGCATTGGTCTGGTTGAAAATATCGTTATTGAAAATTGAAGTGTATAGGTTGGTTTCATAGAGGACCACTGTTTTTCCTTTTATACAGGAAGGAGTTTTTCTATGTGAGACATTTTATTTTAAGAGTAGTGTTCAGTGAATATTGGTATTGAAAAATGAAATATAAAGTCAACATCAGCAGTACGTATTTTTGTTTATCATTCCCCCTTAATTAAGAACATTTGATCGGTGTTGTCAGTCGTCTAGATTACGTTGAAATTTATAAACTGATTGACAAGTCTAATTATTCTTGGCTCACTCTAGTTCTATCAGAATCCCTTTTAATAATATTTTTTAATAATCTGTTTGACCAATTAGAGTCATCTGCTTCAGAATAGCCCATAGTCTATTCGGTTACTGTATGCATCTTTTAGAATTGTTAGTTATTCTATTCTATTTCTATTGGTAATTTAAAAAAATATTGATGAAGAGGGATAGGGAGAGCAGAACGAACAATGTATTCTTTTGTGACAAACAGAAGATGACCGAAAGCCGAGCAACGAAGTGAGCGGTCATCATTTTATTCTGTAAGGGTGCTCGCAAGGCTCCTTAGAGATAATTGGGTCTCCTGCAGTAGAGCCCTCCGCAGGCGAAAATTCTGATTCAGCCAATATAGTTATTTACCATTTAATTCGATGTTTAAAGTAATAAAAACAGTAAAAAATGATGAAGGAATACTAATGAGTGCGTAACAATAATGAAAAAATCTTAATTTTGTACTTTCTGCATTTCGTACCAGTACGATGAAGCTAAAAAGAGATGATAGTTCTATATTTCAGCCTCAAACTAGCTGTGCCAGCAAGCAGTTTCCAAATAGCCAAATCTTCATCGTCAAAAACGAATAGAAAGATTGCATTAGGTTAGTTTTATGGATGGCATAAGAAAGTGTCATACGATTTTAAATTAAAAAAAATAATGTTAAATCGATGACAGTGCTGATTTCATGTCTTTTCTTCTAAATTTTTAGCGATTTAATTTTTCTTCAACAATTTTAATGAAGAATAGTTCTTCTTCTTCTTCTTCTTTTCTTCTTTTCTTCTTTTCTTCTTTTCTAACTTACTATATTCTCATGATCGTATTTCAATCTTCATGAAATATTTAGAAGAAAGTTGTACCAACCGTCCCAAGGAAGCAAACAAGGAAGGAGGACTGCAGACATGCCTAGTCAGAAATGTTCACAACACCCGTCAAGTCTAGTCTGGAACGTCTTGCATTCCCATCTTGCCTAGTCAGCTTTAGGAGGAATGTCCTTCAAACTCATCTGAACTACTCTGATGTGTCCTTGAGCTCAGCCATATGTAGTCTATTTGGTCTGCGAATCCAGTCCAGACTATAGTAGGGAGATTAAAAGAGAGGTTACAAAGTAGATTTGAACATCTAATCTAGCAGTATTCTAAATATGAAGAACATCTTGACCGCAGACTAGGACACTAGGAGAGACTACCAGCAAAGCATATAGTCTAAAACATAGATTGACTCGCTTCCAGGCATAGAAAATCAGAAATAAGTCGACACAAACGATATTGACTAGTCTGTAGCACCGCCTCGACAACTCTTGATTAGTCCTTTTTTTAAGGAGTGGAGTGTGTATTCCATTCAATGCTTATCAAATTTCTTTACAGCCAGAAGGATAATTAGAGAGTCTGCCGTAGTTGATTGTGACGTCAAAGATACACAATGTATTTCGGGAATTTCTGTTTTCATATTTTTTATTGTGTTTTGATTTTTGATTTACTAAAACCTTGAGATTATATCGAAACTAAATTGTAGTAGCAGATACTAAGAAAAAAATTTATATTCCAGCGCAGATTGTTGATTTATATACTTATTCGAATCGTGAGACGTAATGAATTTTTAATAAGTTGACAAGCATCTGGATCTTTTGATATCATAATATTATATTAGTTTATTTTACGTATAATTCTGTTAGTTTTAAATTAAGTGGAGAGAATTTAAATTTTAGATGAATATACGACGATTTTAGTGTAAAACTAGAGTAAAAATAAATATATAAAAATCGAGTTGCTTTCGTATATAGATAGCTTTTTATTTTCACACTTGAATAAATTTTTTTCAAAACTCAATCAATTAATACTAGTTTCTAATGGTTAAAAGATATTTCTCTAAAAAGGAATGAAATTTTCTTAATTTATTTTAATAGCGTTATCTAAAACAATGCGCATCTGTTAAGGATCATTTTTTATTGATTTGTAAAATTAAAAAACTTGGGGTGCAACTGTAATAAATAGAACCCTATAATGAATATGAACGTGCAGATAAGGAACTGTCGATCATGTGGCTCTATGGTTTCGACGATGGGTAAGTGTCATATTGTATGCATGCTCGAATCTAACTGTCCTCGTTACAAAAACTCATTTAGATTAGTCTAGACTCGCCCATTAGGTAAGGTTACAACCTGCACTATAATCAACTCACATGCCTTTAAGACGGGTGACAATGACTCTCATCGTGATTACTCTTATTATGTTGAATGACGATCGTGAATCAGTATAGCAGGACGCGTATGCATGACGGTCAAAAACTCCAACTAGTCCCGGATGAGGACTTTTTGAAACAAATTTGAATCGAGATGGGACTTCACGACTAGAAAAAAGACTAGTAATTTAAGCCGCCCTTTGTGCACTTGGAATTTATAGGATTTTCTTTCGATGCTTATAATTTTTTTTCTCAACAAATGAAAAAGAATATGAACGAGAATACTTTTAATGTTACAATGTCAATGTTTGATATTTGTATTTGTGTCTAATGTTGGTGATGATTGATTGAGCACTTGATTTCTTTATAATAGATGCATAAATTACTGATCGGTATTTTTCTTATATTTTAAGAATTACTTTCTGGTTTATCAATTTCGAATAATGGGAAGTAGTGACACAGCTGATCATCTATTGAAAAAAATTGATACAAATCAAGATGGAAAGTATGAATTAAGAATTTAAATCAAATAATAAATAAATACATACATATTTAGTATTGATATAAATGAATTTCGTAATCAGTTCTCAAATGCTGAAAGATTGACTGCATCATATGGATCAATAGCTGATGCAATTAATCGTTACGAAGATACGGTATATAGAGCTGATAAATATACTTCATATAGAAGTGGAAGATCGATTGATGATAAGGTGATTCATACGAATGGTTTAGAAGAAACCAAATATGTTCTCGAAAAATTAGGTAACAATATTTATAAGGATCCTAATCCAAAAGTTATTCGACGACCAAGTAGCGGAAGTCCAATAACACAAGAACAACGAGTTTTCGTTCGATATCTTCGACCACCAGCTATTCCACCACCAGGAGTAATTCGACACATTGTTCCCAAATTTAGTTTTACTAATCTTTCTATGACTATAGCCACTTATAATCAAAGAAGTGCGTCCACGACAACCATCGTCACCTCCACCAATTGTCATACACGAACATACGCCACCTATTCCTTCACCACCTCCACTTATTTTACGTGAACGGCCACCGACGCCACCGAAACATGTTTATAGTGAAACGAGTAAGAAAAACGAATAATTTATATAACACAGATTGAATGTATCGATGTATTTTATTTTACAGTCACTCGTATCTTACCTCCGTTACCTGTTCCACCACGACCAGTTGCCATCCAAATTTTTCGAGCTCCTTCAGGAAAAGCAGGTAAACTGATCATCTTAAGTTGTTTCGTTTTCTTTTTATCCCATATTGTTGTCATTTTTGCTACTGAGACTGTATTATAACTGAACGAAGGTTTCCCTACGGACCACAACCTAAATGCCGTACAATGATTGAACACACTCATACTGCTACACAATATTCGCAACTGTCTAATACTATTATTATTTATGCTGATGCTGGAACACGTATAGTTCGAAAATATCCAGAACTTGGTGTTACCCAAGAAGATCCCAAAACTTATAGAGCTCGTTATGTGTCATCACGTTCAGATTCAGCAACACTTATTCAAGGGGCTCGCAACAATAGTGTTATTGAGGATATCGTAATTTTTTTTCTAAAACAAAATACCTTCAGAAAAAAATTTATATAAACCATTCATTGTAGTCACCTCGGATAGTGTCAACCTCAATCTATATAAATGGAAGTGGAAATATTATTCATATTGATCCATCGAATGAAGTAATCAATAAAGGTTTTTCATCATCAATTGAAACTAGTACTGGAGAATTACAATCATACTTTTAAAACAATATCTGGCTGGAATTCTTTCTTTTTCTATTTAAATACACTAGTTCGTTGTTGTAGCTTTTACAACGTAACATATAAAATACATAATCAAAGACAGAGAAATAAAAATAGAATAAAGTCTGATCATATAATAGTGATAGCACTATCAGCTGAATCACATTTTCTTGTATATCATGTGATTATTATTTTTAAACGAGCTATTTGCTTTGTATCACACGACATATAATCATAATATACAAGTTTATTATTCAAAAAGGTGAATATCCTTATAAGTATAATTATGTTTTTCATATTTTACTTGATAATTTATTATCATAAATAGTCGATAAGTTTTATCTGTGCTATTTAATATAAATTTTTGTTTGTCATGTAAATCCCATTTCACAAAGTTCGCAAAGATTTATAGAAAAATCTTCAACCGCTTAATCTAGTTTTCTCCAGATACAAGTAATTGATAGTTTTCATTTCATTCAATCCATGCAAGTGGTTTTGATGAAATAATAACAAGGCTATCGGATTTAGTAGGTTCGATTGGGAAAGGGTGTAGCTGTGGCTCTAAGAGATGAGAGAACATTATGTCAATCCCCACACACCAAATTTCACGAAGCTCTAACTCTTTCAAGCCTGAGAG
Organism: Rotaria macrura; assembly: GCA_900239685.1. Lineage (NCBI taxonomy): Eukaryota > Metazoa > Rotifera > Eurotatoria > Philodinida > Philodinidae > Rotaria > Rotaria macrura. Next base: position 57,991 of record OENT01000908.1, read on the forward strand.
ACTAAGTCTGATATTTTGAATAGTGGTAGTATTCGTTTAGATTAGGCTCGAAAAGAAATTTCACGAAATTATGACTTATCATTTTCGAGATAATGCAGTCTCAATATCAAGATTATGAAGAATTCAGTCGCTTTAGATGTATACTTATCCCGAGTATAGAATACCTCAAGAAATCCGACGGATCTTTTTCGAATAAGCATCGTGTGAGCTTCATTTTAAATATATTTTGTTTGGGCCGCTGACTCAGTATACAAAGTTTATAAAGATCATTTTTTAATCAGACAGGATAATATTTATCAAATGTACAAATGCTCTCCATCAGCAATTTGAATGGAAAGGTTAAAAAAACGATCACCAAAAATATAGCTGGTATATGAAAGGGATCACTAAAAAACGAATTTTCAACCTTCTCGCTTAGATTTAGTGTACGATTTCACTCGAAATAAAATATCATTTTATACACAACTCGACCAGGGCTACAAGACTAGTGTACTAGAAATGTACCGATTGAATATCTATGAAAACCTAGGAGGAGTTGGATAAAAGTGCCCATAGAGGGATGCATCCACTTGATCAAATTGGTTTATGTTCAAATGAAAGGAAAAGCTAACAGTTAAGTTGGTATTGAACAAACTAAAATCCTTTAAAGAAAATATGAGCACCCCCATAGGTGAATGAATCCGATGCCGAATCCGATGAAATCTTATGGGAATCCGGGTTGTGAAAACAGTAACGGATCCGACGGAAGAAACCTATTTTCTTATTCGTGTACGAATCAGCATTTAATCCCAAAAGTGGAGGCCTGTTTTATCATACGATGAAATCCAATTGGATTCCGATAGTAGGATTCGATAAAATCCAACACTAGGGATCCGAATCTCGGATCGCAACCAGGAATTCAATGGGATTTCATCGGATAAGAGAAATTCCGATAGAAACATGATCGGATCTAATGGTCAGAATGATCCTCCTGGGTCTAACTGTTTTTAACGGTGCTCGTGTTTTCAGTATCACGATTTCTTTTCATTAAGTTTGGCACTGTTTATTAGTGTATCGCTATAATTTTGTGAAAAGAAGATTACACATATTTGGTAACTTCATTTTATCGACTTGTATTTAGCTTACCTGATTGGGCTTCAAGTGTAGCTCATAGAGGTGAGAAAGAAAAAAGATGAAATGCTCATCTAATACTATTGTATTAATTTGACAATTTATAACAAAACTTTTACAGCGCACAGTCATAAGTGGAACTTTGAAATAGTAAGACATTTAGGTTCTAAAGCCACCGTCTGCTAATACTTCAAATCACACAATAGGAGCCCCTCAAGACAAATACGAATATAACTGTGCTTGATGGCCATTCACCATACTATTCGTCATAGTTATATAACTATAGCTAAATTGAATAAAAGTCGTGATCTATTACCAACAAGACAGTTCACACGCCAAAGTACTCGAAATCTTGTTTTGGTTTGTTAATCGGAATAGAACTCTTCCATAGACTTAAGATATGTTCTTTGCATAGTAATCTTGATTTCTATCCCTCAAGAGACACCGAAGGCTTTCTACTCTCTTCAGTAATCGACTGATGCTCTACTGTGAACATGCATTTCAAGTCCAGACAACATCGTATTTGGCAAAAACTAGGAGTGTTTGCTTCCGAACACAAAAACTGACACGCTGAGTGTTTATAGTTGACTGAAATTTTTCCTTCACAAAACCATATACGGGTCTAGAACCGTTGGGTGCTAGGGCAGCTGGACCCTAATACAGTTGGTCGTGATTTCAACTTTAAAAGAGTTATGAATAAAATGATGCGATCACATTGAAACAACAATTAATCTAATATGATTATGACAAAGTAAACATCACCATAAAGTAATTGATTTATTTGTTTCCATATTGATCAGACTGATGATTTTAATAAACTGACAAGTCCTATTCAAAAGAAAACCTGGATATGTATATATATATATAGTGCACGAAGAAGTAATACCACTTCATGAAAAATAATCATGACAATTACTCTTACAAAATCTTCAAAAAATGCACCATTATTAATGTATAATGGCTATTCATATACAATTGATCGAGCGAGTATGACGAAAATTGTCTGGAAATGTGAATGCTCGGGAAAATATGCCTGCCATGGATGTGTACTAAAAAAATTACAGACGCATTTTCACTCAAAAAATGTTTACATGGGTAGATTTTCGTTGAGGTTGATTATACCCTGGCCATGATGGCCTCTGATACTATCAACGTCGGATTTGTAGCGCGAATCAATTAGTACTTCTTTTTCTTTGCCACTGGTCCTATCTAGAATGAGCATTATCAATAACTATGAGCTTTAGGAAAATAAGGTGAAGCAAAACAATGACGTATCTCTATGAACTCATGACTAAATGAAGATTGATAATCATGGCTTGCTTGAAGAAACGTTCTTCGGGTCAAAACATTTCATAACGTTCATGATTCATCAGATGATTTTGAGTCCCGATGGTTACAGAAAAATAACATGCAGAACTGGTGTTTATCAATTTTTCAAATTTTCCTAAATTCAAAGACCCATAACATCTATCAGACCTTCTCAAGGAATACTCGACTTTTTCCAGAATTTTAACTCAGCTTAAGGAAGAGTACTTACTTTGAAAGTCAAAATTTTTCATCGTTCCTAACTTGTGTTCATGCATTGCTCGAACGTAAAAAACATTTGCAATGACTAAGAAGCCGAATCAATCAAAAAAGATATATCCTTCAACAGCTTCCTGGCAGTCTTGACCGACAGAATGAAACGTTTTACAAAGACTTTGGAGTCGCTTGGTATAAAGGGTGCGGACAGGGGGCTGCAATTTGTTAGAAGATGCTGTCGTAGAGATTTACAAGCTGTCTGCTTGTAAAATAGATGCCGAGTCAAAGCAATTAGTATGCGTGAAAGACAGCTCAAGAATTGTTGCTTTCGAAGGAAGTATCTCTATGACAAAACCCTAAAATAAATATAAGATAATTCATTTTATGTATTATAATGAGGAGATATGTAGAGAAAGAATTATTATAATACTTTTCTAACGATGAAAATGTAAATATGTGAACTACCTCAAGACTTGGAAATGAAAGAATAACTTAGTTTCTACCAAGTTTATTGGAGAAAAGTAAAATTTATTATCGATGAGTATCTACCAGAGTCATGAGAATTTTCGTTATTGTTCACTATGTGCATTTCTCGAGAAGCCAAATCTGATTATGGATGATATCTGATATCTCAATGAATGCAAGTCGCCATTTACAGTCATGAATAATTGCTACTACATGAAAAATTCATGGAAAACCAGAAAAAGATAATTTTTCTTAGTAATCATAATAGTGATCAATCAAAGATTCGTTATAAACAAGACAGCACCTAAGAGAATCATATATCATACATGGTGGTTCTATTCTACCATAAATAGGGGTGGCACTTTATCTTTACTTTACCAAATAAAGCAAAGTTGAGGAACTTTACTTTATCAGTAAAGTAAAGTGAAATTGCTTTACTTTACTTTATTGGATAAAGTAAAGATAAAGTGTCAGCCCTAACCATAGAGAAAAATAAAAGTACTTCAGTCAGAAGTCGTGTTTGTGTTCTGTTTTTGAGTGTAGAGGAATCCTGGGAGCACAGTGACATATTCCAATTATTAAAAATATCAGATAAATTATGAATAATTCATCAGTAATTCGATCGACAATGTTTTAACTAAGTACAAGAAATTCCAAACATATATCTTAAATAATGCATTGAGCGCCGAATAGAAACAGTAACTGTGAAGATTTTAGATAGAAGAAGAGATAGTGCTGATGGTATTACACTTTATTTAACTTCCCCATATCACAAATCGAGTCGTTTACATCGAAAGCATCCGTTTATATATGCCACCAGAAGGAAGGAGAAAGAGAGAGGGAGAGATGACGCAAGGAAGTAGAGGGAAGGAAAGAATCGATGAACAATAGTCTTGACAGTGATGAGAGAGCACATATATCTTGATACTGTCAGAGTAAACGATTAGCTAGTAAAGGATAGATAGTAATACAAGAGAGAAGAAAGGTTACGATTTCGATAGCAACATATACACTATGCATCATCATGCGTATACAATCAACAATCAGAACTAAATAATGAGAAACCATCAACTACACTGAAAGTGTCACAGTAACAAGTCAATTCATCAGAGATACTTTCGTCTCAATAGGATGAACGCATTCCATCAGCGACTAATTATGAAGAAAAGCAAATACCCATAGAAATCACCACAGAAAAAAATCTGAAGATTTAAGTATTATTCTCCATTATGTAGATGGTGTGCTGAAGTAAAGATATAGCTGCATTTGGATATAGGCCACGCGACCATCATGATCTCATTCTTATTGCTACGCAGTAGTTATTGATACGACCTACCACGTACTGTGATGAGCGAAGAAATAAAGAAAGGAAAATAGATCAAGTTCTAATGCGGCATACTTCAATATTTATTTTTAACTAGACTTCATCAAGTTGACACATCTCTTAAAATATTGACTGTCTATATCAGTCACCATGAATCTTCGTTTTCTAGCTGAATCAGTCCCGAACATACTTTTGAAAGTCGAAGTAGTCACTGACTAGAATTAGTTATTGACTACTATTTTAAGCTTTTTAAAGTCTCGTTTAAAAATTTGCAGCAATATCAATAGTGCTCTGAGAAATGGTTTTTATTTTTATACCTATCTTATTGTCTGTTTCTAGTGAGTCCAATTAGAATCTTGACTTCTGCTTTTGTTTGTCTTGCTCTGTCATGCTTTTTTTCTTTACTACAAGCTTGAACATTTTCATGAGTCTATCTGATTAACAATAATTGTTGACATCATATAATTTGAATCATGATTTGATAAGTGAAAGTTAGTTTTATTTGATTAAAAAGCAATCATCCTCGACGACAAAATATTCTACGCCAGAATACTTGGAAAACATGCAAAAGACATTTATGAAACACCCTTCCCCCACTCAATGTATAGATATAGAATGGCATTCCACAAGACAGGTACAGTAGAAGAAGAAGAAAATCAAAGATAAAAGCTTCGATGGTTATTTGTAATGACGACTTGACTGTAGTTCGAGTTATATTCGAATACAGCTTACCTATAACTAGTGGAAATGTAAGCAAGAAGGTGAGAAAAACTTGAACAAACAGCATGATCATGAGATGATGATCTGTTTTCTTGTGCTGAATGCCATTTATGTTTTTGATTGTCATGGTGTTTTGTGTTAAACGAGTATTCATCATTTTACTAACAGGTTGTAAACGAGTATGTGATTTTCGTACATTTGAAATGGTTATTAAACCAAAAATGGCCATCAATAACAATGGCAGTAGGATTGTTAACAAGGCAAAAAACATATCCGATACAACACCGCAGGACACTGTTTTCGCATAGCATTTCATTGGAGTGTTTATCTGATTGGCATCAAAACAATAGAGTTGTTGTATTTCAACAATAGTTGAAGTGATGACAATCAAAATAGCGCCGAACTGGGCATTTTTTACTGTACTTCTTTTTCTTTGACTGGCATCGAAGCTAGATGAAAGCCATCGATCAACTGCCGCCAACACAATTAACCACGAGCCAATAGTTATTGCATCGTATAGAAGAAAAGCACGAAGTTTACACAGAAATGAATTGGTATTTGTTAGATCGGCTGACCATGTTGATAACGGTCGAGACGTAAGGCCAGCAAAAATACCAATACCATAAGCAACTGATGAAGCAAGAAACAGCCATGCACATGGATTTGAGCGCAAGATTTTCTGTGAAAGAACACATGTGTTGAGAGTATTTCCGACGATGCCAAACAGCAAGATAAAAATTCCAAAGTATCGATTGAGCTTATTTGAAGCATCATTCAACGAAGTAATGAGAGTTGCATCCGATGATAACATCATTCGTTGAATTAATGAAGCAGCTATCTGAATTAAAGAAGACGATTATGAATGATCAATGTGGCCGTCGTCTCTTTCTGTGTCAGATATTCTCTCGTGGGATGAGACTCTTAAAACGTAACTATTTCAGTATCTATGCTCCTTTCTCACATATTTTTATGGTGTATATATCAACGTCATATATTGAAGAATGATGAAATTTGTTGAAGAAGATTGGGATTATTTAATAAAAACGCAGAGTAAACCTAGGATGTGAAGTAAAAAAGTGAGTCTCGAATAGAAAAAGAACTATTTGGCTTACTCATTGTATTATATGTAACATGGAGGGCTTTAAAATTGAATAGAAAATAATCATCAAGGAAAAGAAAATTTATGCTAGCCTGCAAGAAATAAAAAGATTCCTATTTTTGCTACATCAGTTCTACCTAATTCTTTTCTATAATTGCAATAAGCATTCATTTCAGTTATAACACTGTCATTATCAAGGATTCCCCCAGCCTTCGAGTATTCGACTATTCTTTCATCAACCAGCATGACGCAAAAGCAGAACAATTATAGAGTCTGTCTTTTTTAAAAATGATTGAAGAAGAACAAGCACGCTTCTTATTTTTTTTTGACTGGAAAACTTGTTTATTCTTTCAAAAAAACGGTACTCTTTGAGGTTGAAAAGCAGCTGCAAACCCGTGAATCATCTATTGCATGATTGATCGATGTGTTAAATTCTTCCCATGTAAATATTTTTGGCCTTGAAACGCGTCTGGAATGGGTTTTATTAGTGTGCGAAACGCTAGGAGCGAATGTGTTTGAACGAGAATACAGTGAAAAAAAACCAAGCGTCTGGGCGCGATATATTTTAGAAACGTCTCTGAATTCTTTCGTAGTTTGACTTGCGTTCAAACGTGTTTTTTCAGAAAAAAGCGTCCCCAGTGAAATATTCGAAACGCCTTAACGCGTTTCATTCAAAATGTAAAAATGTTGAAAAATACATCAGAATCCATCTCAGATTCTCAGATTCGAACTGAGTCCATATTACCAACATTTATCGATGATCTAGCCTAACCAGGCAAAAGCATTGAAACTTACCTTAAGTGATGAGGATTAGATTTGAACAGATCAACCTGTGATCAGAAGTCGTTCACGTGAGCCACTTTGATATGCTAGCTGCAAATCTTTTCTCGTTCAAAATAATTTATATTTAGATGAAAATTTCATTCCTTAAACACTTCGTTTCAATCATATATGGTTTTTTCGAAGTAAAAGGTTTAACACACAACGTGATTTTTCATTTATTTTTTTTGATAATTTTCTTTTTAATAAAATTGATATCATTTTTTTATCGCCTACTAAACGCGATTAATCTTATGAAAACCTTCTATTGGCAGTGATAAGACCATGTACAATTTTATCTAAGGATTCAATTAATAAATAAGTATTCATACAGTTTATTTAGAAGTATGATAACAGTTGTTAATCATATATTTTAAACAGTAGTATTTATCAATTTGCTAGAAGGCCATTCAACAGCTGAAAAATATTCTGAAACTATTTGATTATTATTCACATAAGCTTTAAAAAAACATGGATTACATCCCTTATGTTTAATTAATATTTTTAATATTTTTACGTCATTCGAACATTCTTTATTAAAAATTCGAATTAATAAAGTTTAGATAAATCAAATATGTATAAGTGAACGATTTCCATTATGCACTTAACCCTTCTAGAGTAGAAATTGTTAGAGAAAAGTCGCGTCTGAAATACATGAAATAAACTTGTACAAAAGCGCTCAAAACTATGATAGCATCCCAACACGACGTAAGAAATATCTGAAACACGTTTGAACGCATTTAGTAGAAAATCCATTTAAACGCGTTAAATGTTGTTCGGACATGCGTTGAGACGTGGTTCGTTTTTTCCTAATTGTGTTTTAACGCATTATGTAGAAAAGCTTCGTTCAAACGCGTTTCAAAATATTTTTGCCGCGTTTCAACGCATCGATTTTGTGCCTTTTGTTCGCATGGGTTGGAATCAGTGGAATGCAAGAATGAACAATCTATACATAAATACCCGTGTCGTCACTTTTTTAACAACTCCGTCGCATTGATCGTGTTTTAAAGCACATTGTAACCAACACTGACCAGTTATAAGCAGTTCATCGTTATTTGTAACTGCTCACATTCACACTGACACTTGATTATATTGTAAAAGTATGAAAGGAAATCTTTGTGAAATTTTATTTCACAGATGGTTCTACTACAACAGAGTATGAATCCAGACAATAATTTTTGAATATTTTTTCATTAATTAATTAATTGATATTTTTTTACGGTTTAATCCAGTTTTGCTGAAATACTTTAATTTAGAACTTCTTTTTATTTCTATTTATTTGAAAATTCTTTTCAGTTTTTTAAATATTTATTTTCTGTTTTACTCTGAAGATTTTTTATTTCATAATTTTTTGAATTTAAAATTTTTTCTATTTTAAAAGATGTGTGTATCCACACCGAAACGATTAATAAATTGAAAATCTCACTTAATTCATGCTTTATAGGAACTACAAGTTTTTCATCGTAGCTAAAACACAATGTTGATCGCAGCGACGCTATTGATCAGGAAAAATTGTGACGGAGTTACGCATCACTCCGATTTATTTCATCTCAATTAGACACAACTGCGTCATAGTTTTACCGTAATCATGCCCAAGGTTATTATCTGAATCGAATCAGTTATTAATAAAAATTTATTAAATGATAATTACTTCCCATCACTCAGATATGAATGCGAAACTTTAATTGCATCACACTGCGCTTTGAAGTCTTACTTTCTTGTGAAAACGAGTGTCAATTAAAGCACAACGATAAGAATGTGTCATCGCTCACCGTTCAGTAAGTTTAGAATCAATAACGATACCAATTAGGATTTGAGCGTGTTAGAAGTCAAATAAATGGCCTTGTCTCGAAATAATTGTATCAAAAGAGAAAATAACGTAACAATGCAAAGAATCGATACGGTGAATCACACTACTTAGTGCATTTAAAGAATAGAATCCGACCGAATGATTAAAATTTAATTGACCTAACCTTTTCTGATTGTAAATTTGTTCACAGAAAATTAGAAATGATTCATTAGTCTAGTATTGTGGGGTCGTATCTATTTGATGAAAACTGAATGGTAAAAGCTTGAGTTTTACATTCATTGCCATAAAGCAAGAGTTCACAGATCATATATCAACAGTTTTTCATCTTCATCCATAGATCTTGCAGTTAGCCGCTAAGAAAATATCCTTGAAGCATACAACGGGACTATGGTAGGTTCGAACCATGCTTTGAGAATGTGGCGGATCTGCCGTGTGATAGTGCGTCGTGGTCTTGCTGGACAAAACGGTTCACAACGAGCAAGGCTCTCTAAAAAGAAGTCCATTTTCTAAAGAACCCAAACCGGTTCGAAAACCCTTGCGGAAACCTGGAAAGGTTTGCGAGATTTTCAAACGTTTTCAAATATACCTTTTAGGTTTCCGATGTCTCGGAAACCGTGGGGTTCCCTACAATACCGAACGCAATGCCTTTGAGGTTTTCTGGAATAACTTTTTCTTAATGTCGAAAAACAAACACTGCCCTCGGAAACCGTTAGGGTACTGTAGGAAACCAATACTGCCAGAAAAACTGAGCTGATATCCGAATAGGTTTGGGAGAGTACCTTTCCGGTTTCCGAGCGTATTGAATGGCGAAAAAGTATACTAGAATACCGAAATTGGTTTCCACAGTTATAAAACAGTTGAATGTTTCACAAAACAGCCCATAATAAGTGTGCAAAATATCTCACAAGCACGTTTTACGCGTTCAAATTTTCTTTCCAAATGATCATTTCCGTCATTTTTAGGTATCATTAGTTCAATTGAAATTGCTTTTTAGTGTTTATAACTAGCTTAATTATGGGTCACTCACTTATTAATCCCGTTTTCAAAACTCGAAAAGACCTTATGTTTTTGAAATCATATTATTCAATCTTAAAATTCATAGGAAGTCTCAATTTTGGATTATTCATGATAAAAGATCAATTAAGATTTTGGATACATAAATATTCTTAGCGAAACACTTATCCCTAGTCTCAATCCTTGTCATTCCTTGAGAAATCCTGGAAGGATCTATCAGGATCCTGAATCTCAAGGATCTTGTCAAGTTTTGTTCAGGATCCTGTTTCAAATCCTAACAATTTCGGTATTCAGGATATGTCACGGTGAAACAGGATCCTGTTCAGGATTTTTTCAAGTTCTTGCTCAAATAATACTCTAAGATAAGAATTCAGGATCCTGTTTACGATCCTGAGTAAATCTTGATAGGATCCTTAACTTTTATCTTCGAATATTTTCAGTGCATAAATTCGAAGAAATTCTGAACAGGATGCGATCAGGATTTGCTCAAGATCATGTACATGATCCTGTTCAAGATATCTTCTAGTTCCTGTTCAGATATTGCTCAAAGATAAGAATTCAGGATCCTACTAGGATTTACCCACGACTGTATACAGGATTCTGTACAGCATTTCTACAAGTTCCTGAGAAAATAATACTCTAAGATAAGATTTCAGGATCCTCCCAGGATACGCTGAAGACCGTAAACAGGATCCTGAATTCCTATCTTAGAATATTATCAGGGCAGAAACTTGGAAGAATCCTGAACAGGATCCTGTTTCAAATCTTAAGAATTCCTTTACTCAGGATATTTC